>JAXCHB010000107.1:0-47500 GCA_036926305.1 Uropetala carovei | reverse complement strand
ACTGTTATATGTTTTCAGCATTTGTTATGAATACCTCACATTTATGCAAGATTTCATGAATGTAGCACCTATAGAAGTGCATTTATATGAATTTCATTGTTTAAAATTTAGTAATTTTTAACAGCCATAAGAATAGGTATTTCTAAAATTTTCTATGTTATTTACCATTATTTCCTAACTCTGTTAAATTTTGCAGCTTCCTGGGACTTAAGAAAGTACATAAGCATTAGTCAAATTTTTAAACATTTAAGAATTTATTACGGGCGAACGAATAAACATTTTCAAATTTCTATATTCCTGTTTTCATTATTTGGCAAATTATACCTCTTCAAAAAATTTCAGCTTCAAAGTACATTTAGAAGTACCTAAACCATGAAATGTTAGTAAAATGGTTTATAATTTTTACTGGCCAAGAAAATATACATTGTTGCAATTTTCGAATTATTCCTACGATTATTTATTTCGGTTCACCTATGTATTAAATTGCACCTCACCAACTATTGTAGTGTGTGTGGAAGGAGACCTGGTTGGGGGAGGAAGTGAGGATTGGGTGGGCTGCCTTTAGGATACTTTTTAGGGTATCGTGGATGCCAGGATAGAAAGTGGTGATTAGGGTGAGTTGGGGGGTAGAGTCGGGGGTTGCGAGGCGGTTGCAGTGTGGGTTAGGGGTGCTGGGTGCGACAGCCCGTCGGATTTGGTCCCGAATTAGGTCCGGCCGGTATCCGCCATGGAGGAGAGCATTTTCGAGGACAGAGCAGTACTCGGAAAGGGAGTCTCTTTCCGAGCAGATTCTCCGTCCTCGGCGGGCTAGGGCGTAGGGGATTGAAGTTTTCATGTGGAGGGGGTGGCAGCTGTGGAAGTGGAGATATTGAAGGCGGTTGGAGGGTTTTAGATGCACTTTGGTGTGGAGTTAGTTTTCTCGGGTGGAGAGGTCGACATTCAAGAAGGTGATGCTCGTGGGGGAGGTGTGGTAGGTGAAGGAGAGCGTGGGGTGGGAAGAGAGGCGCTCTAAAAAAGATTGGAGTGAGGCGGGTCTATGTGTCCAAAGAAGGAAAATGTCGTCGATATACCTCAGCTACAGGAGTGGTCTGGGGCCGAAATTTAATACATTGGTGAACCGAAAAAAATAATCGGAGGAATAATTGGAAAATTGCAATGTTTATTTTCTTACCCGGTAAAATTATAAACAATTTTACTAACATTTCATGGTTTAGGTACTTCTGAATAAGCTATGAAGCTGAAATTTTTTCGACATTTAGAATTTGCCAAATAATGAAAACGGGAATATAGAAATTTGAAAATTTTTATCTGTTCGACCGCAATAAATTCTCAAATGTTTAACAAATTCACTAATGTTTACATACTTTCTGAAGATCCAGGTAGCTGAAAATTTTGACAGAGTTAGGAAATAATGTCACCGTGGTAAATAACATTGAAAATTTTAGAAATATTTGCTGTTGTGACTGTTAAAAATTCATAAATTTTAAACAATGAAATTCATATAAATGCACTTCTATAAGTGCTATATTGATGAAATCTTGCATAACAGTGAGGTATTCGTAACAAATGCTAAAAACCTATAAATGTTTTATAATTATACTTTTTAGGGTTGTTTATACCCCAATATTTTCAAAACAGAAATAAACATAATTCAGAGCGGAGATGGGAACTTACGCATTGAAAATTATTTTTCGGATTTTATGTTTACTTTAAGGTGAGAGAAAATGCACACATTAACTTGTATATATAGTTAATATGTGCTTGCATTGAGCAAGCATTTTCAAATTTTAGCATTTTTACAAATTCAAATTATTCCCAATCGATGTTGTACATAATCATATAACCGTGTCAAATTTGGAGTTTGTAGCTCATTTAGAAATGCCATATAATTTTAATCCTCGTATAGGGCAATAATGGAGCAAAACAGCCCCTAACATTATGAATTTTTACATTCTAAGATTTTTTCCATCTGTTGTAACTAAAAACCCATAATTCTGCCAAATTTCAAGTTTGTATCTCATTAAGAAGTGCCTCATAATTATCACACTGGCATGGGGCCGAAAAGGGGCTAAGCCACCCATTAAAAATTGGAATTTTTGCAATTTTACAATTTTTTCTTAGTTTGCCATGAAAATTCTATAATTGTGCCAAATTTCAAGTCTCTAGATCCTATGCAGCTGCCTCGCATTTTTTGTTCTCGTATGGGGCCGAAAAGGGGCAAAACCGCCCCTTAAAAATGAGAATTTTTGTAATTTTATCTTAGGTTGCAATGAAATTTCTATAACTGTGCCAAATTTCAAGTCTCTGGGTCCTATGCAGCTGCATCGTCTTTTTTATTCTCGAATTGGGCAATAATGGGGCTAAACAGCCCCAAAAATGAGGATTATATCAATATCGGATTTCCTTCATTAGGTGTAGTTTAACATTAACAGCATTAAAATATAAGCCTCTGATTCCCATTAAAAGCTTACCCATATGAAAGGATAGAGCTAGTTACCAAGGAAGCCTATTGCTAGACCCAGAAAAATTAGCATTTTTTTGCGATAAAAACTATATTTTTACATTAATTCTAATCGGATTCGAATTCTGTCTTCAAAAATAGGAAACTACAATTTATATTCTATCCGATAGTTTACGTCTCGAGTTCGTATCTTGATGGGAAGTAATTTTAAAATGTAAATATAAAAACCTCTGCACCAATTTACATGCTTTCTTATGGGCATAAAATGGGGCAAAAAGGGGCCAAAATAGCCCCTTAAAATAGAAATTTCGACAGTTTCGGATTTTATCCTTCGGTTGTGACCAAAAACCTATACTCCTACCAAATTTCAAGTTTCTACCACATCTGGAAGTGCCTCATAATTTTGTATCCTCCTATATATATATATATCATCTGTCAGAAGCAGCTATATATTATAGATATATATATATATGAGGATACAAAATTATGAGGCACTTCCAGATGTGCCAGAAACTTGAAATAGACAGTCTCAGATTTTTTCCATCTGTTGTAACTAAAAACCCATAATTCTGCCAAATTTCAAGTTTGTATCTCATTAAGAAGTGCCTTATAATTATCACACTCGTATGGGGCCGAAAAAGGGCAAAAACAAACATTAAAAATAGGAATTTTTGCAATTTTACAATTTTATCTTACAAGGAGAGTAGGGAGGCTAGTACCCTCGGATTTTGTTCAAATTTCACATGGTGATAGCGGATGTGTTCCGATTTAACGTGTAACTTGCCGTTTGTGTGAATAGGCCTTGGTTGTCGAGATATCGCAGTTTGAATTTCGGCCGATTTCCACGTGCGCGTTAAGACTCGTGAAAGTCGTTGCTAGGACAAGTAGGCCGTAGCTGAGTTGGTAAGGCGTTGGGCTAGTAACCCAGACGTCAGGGGTTCGAGTCCCGGTTGTGGAATTTTTCTTTTTTTATTTTTATCTTTTTTAATCCTGAAAAAATGTACAATTCCCATTATTAATTTATTACGACTATAAAAATTTTAATTGTACTATTTTTCTCGATTATAAGAATATATTTTTTATCTTATAGTTGCGATTCAGCAATCTTTTTAAATAAATTCTTACACTTTTTACTGCTACAAAATAATTTGCATCATTATTTTGTATTATACATCAATACCTTATAAATTAATTATTCAGATTCTTCTTTTGAAAAAAATCTGTCATGCGTGCTGACAAAGTGGGGGATGAAAATTGTCATAAAAACAAAGCACAAATGCTTCTGGCACCAGGAACACACAACAAACGCAACATTTTCGCATTCACATTTCCTCTTACGCAGGCTATCGTGGAAACAAACTTCATTTACGTTCATAAAAACACTCCTTGTCGTCGTTAATTTTGACGCAAACCACGCATATTTAATCATGTCTTCGAAAATGGGTGCACGCAACTGGTGATGAATGATGGAGTGAATTTTCAATGCGTCGTCTCTTGTATTAATCTGACTATTCTCTCGCAATACATACGTACCGTTTTGCAGGCGCTTTATGAAATTTTTGATTTGCCTGTAAAAATAGACGTCGCGCGGTTGGCAGAAAGGCATACAACCCAGCGGAATTATCTTTACTGGATCTTCAATTTTCGAAGTACTTGGATCGACTTCCAAAACTACAGGAAAAATTTCTCCCGGCGTGTGCGTCCTGCGTTTTCAAAAGAAGAATCTGAATAATTAATTTATAAGGTATTGATGTATAATACAAAATAATGATGCAAATTAATTTGTAGCAGTTAAAAGTGTAAGAATTTATTTAAAAAGATTGCTGAATCGCAACTATAAGATAAAAAATATATTCTTATAATCGAGAAAAATAGTACAATTTAAATTTTTATAGTCGTAATACATTAATAATGGGAATTGTACATTTTTTCAGGATTAAAAAAGATAAAAATCAAAAAAGAAAAATTCCACAACCGGGACTCGAACCCCGGACGTCTGGGTTACTTGCCCAACGCCTTACCAACTCAGCTACGGCCTACTTGTCATAGCAACGACTTTCACGAGTCTTAACGCGCACGCGGAAATCGGCCGAAATTCAAACTGCGATATCTCGACAACCAAGGCCTATTCACACAAACGGTGTGTTACACGTTAAATCGGAACACATCCGCTATCACCATGTGAAATTTGAACAAAATCCGAGGGTACTAGCCTCCCTACTCTCCTTGTTAGTTTGCCATGAAAATTCTATAATCGTGCCAAATTTCAAGTCTCTAGGTCCTATGCAGTTGCATCGCCTTTTTTTTCTAGAATGGGGCAATAATGGGGCAAAACAGCCCCAAAAATGAGGATTATATCAATATCGGATTTCCTTCATTAGGTGTAGTTTTACATTAACAGCATTAAATATAAGCCTCTGATTCCCATTAAAAGCTTACCCATATGAAAGGATAGAGCTTGTTACCAAGGAAACCTATTGTTAGACCCAGAAAAATTAGCAATTTTTTGCGATAAAAACTATAAAATTAAGCTAATTCTACTCGGATTTGCATTCCATCTTCAAAAATAAGAAACTACAATTTATATCCTATCCGACAGTTTAAGTCTCGAGTTCGTATCTTGATGGGAAGTAATTTTAAAATGCAAATATAAAAACCTCTACACCAATTTACGTTTTCTTATGGGCAAAAAATGGGGCAAAAAGGGGCCAAAATAGCCCTTCAAAATAGTAATTTCGACAGTTTCGGATTTTTTCCTCCGGTTGTGACCAAAAACCTATAATCCTACCAAAATTCAAGTTTCTGGTACATCTGGAAGTGCCTCATAATTTTGTATCCTCATATATATATATATATATCCTTATATATATATATATATATATATATATATATATATATATATAGAAGGATATATATATATATATATAAATACTAAGGAAGAGGAAAGGTAAGTAAGGATATTTTGGGCATATATATATATATATATATATATATATAGAAGGATATATATATATATAAATACTAAGGAAGAGGAAAGGTAAGTAAGGATATTTTGGGCAACTAGGTGTTGAAGGAAACTCAGTGAACACTGATATCAGTTGTGTCTCTCTTGTGCTGACGAAGGGATCATCCCGAAAGCTCTAACCTCTACAAATGTGTCTCTCCAACACCCCAGCGGCTCTACTTCCGGTAAGTGTTCACTGGGTTTCCTTCAACACCTAGTTGCCCAAAATATATATATATATATATATATATATATATATATATATATATATATATATATATATATAGGAGGATACAAAATTATGAGGCACTTCCAAATGTGCCAGAAACTTGAAATTTGGTAGGATTATAGGTTTTGGTCACAACCGAAGGAAAAAATCCGAAACTGGCAAAATTCCTATTTTGAGGGGCTCTTTTGGCCCCTTTTTGCCCCATTTTTTGCCCATAAGAAATTGGTGCAGAGGTTTTTATATTTGCATTTTAAAATTACTTCCCATCAAGATACGAACTCGAGGCTTAAACTATCGGATAGGATATAAATTGTAGTTTCTTATTTTTGAAGACAGAATTCAAATCCGAGTAGAATTAGCGTAAATTTATAGTTTTTATCG
Organism: Uropetala carovei; assembly: GCA_036926305.1. NCBI lineage: Eukaryota > Metazoa > Arthropoda > Insecta > Odonata > Petaluridae > Uropetala > Uropetala carovei. The sequence continues at coordinate 41,425 of JAXCHB010000107.1, read as the reverse complement.
CAAAAAAGTGGTAATTTTTCTGGGTCAAAAATAGGCTTCCTAGGCAACAGAGCTTTAGCCGTCGAATAAAGTAAAAAAGAAGAAAATCGGTCCATATTTACGTATTTTAATTAATGAAGGAAAAAAACCTTGCACCCTGAAAAATCGAAAATCCTGTGTAAACTTATGGGAAAATATAATTGCCTCCTGGATTTGAACCCAGGACACTTTAGCAAACGAAAATATTTTTCCAGGGACCTCTTAGCCAGTAGAAACAAAACGCCGTTTACCACATATCTTGTACGATGAACGGTTCTCGAGAAATACGCCGATATAATTACGCGAGGCTTCATACTCACGGATGCACACAACTTCACTACGCGCATAATATATAGGATAAAATTCAAAAGAGTATTTGTATTCGAATACATTTGAATCGATTCATTTTCTATTACTACTTTTAATAATCAATTGTTTCGACTGATTTTAAGAATCGAATATTTCGATTATAGCTATTTGATTCTTCCCATCTCCAGCTATCTCTGCATTTGGTTCCTCTGTCAGTCAAACTATTACGCACCGCGCGATTATAAGACGACTAGCGATTTTTCGGTCATAAAAATTGGAACAAAACCTCGTCTTATATTCAGGTATATACGGTACAGGAGATATAAGACAGCATGGATGACCTGTCATATTTTTGAAGAGTATTTAAGAGCTCTAGATGCAAAGATGGGAAGAAGCAACAGAAAAATCCTTCTATTTGTTGATAACTGCTCTGCTCATCCAAAAAGCAATGAGCACTTAACAAATGTCCATGTGGAGTTCCTCTCCGGGAATTCCACCGCAGTTGTTCTGCCACTGGATCAAGGAGTGATCAAGGTTTTAAAGACATATTTTTGTAAATACCTTGTCAATAAGTTGCTTCACCATATAAGAATGAATGCAAATAGTGACAATTTCAAAATTTCTTTATTAGATGCAATGCATTATTTGTCAGCATCATGGGATGCAGTGAGCTCCACTGTAATAAACTCCTTTAAAAAGGCTGGATTCTATAATGCCATAGAGGAAAATTTGAACGTGTTGTTGTAAGTGATGCAGGAGAGGAAGGGATTTCTTGTGGTGAATGGGATTTCCTACAGTAGAGTTTGAACTTTACAGCAAGATTTGATGAATATATTAATGTAGACAATGATGTTATAGCTAGTTAATAGCAAAATATTGCAGATATTTGTAATGAAGATCAAAATGTGTCTGATAGTGAGTCAGAAGGAGAAGAAGGGTCTGCTATACCAACATTCCAAGAAGCAATGAATGGCTTCTCTTCACTGCAGCAATTCATTCAAAATGTGCATGATGTTCCTGAATCAGTGTTGAAATGTATTAGGGAAATTGATTCATTTTGTATCAAGCTCTCCCCAAAATATATGAAGCAGTCCTCTCTGAATAGATACTTTAAAAAATAATAAAATTTCTTTAGTAATTTATATTTTTTGTCTTGTATTACTCTTAATCATTGTAATTATTCCCTGTCATGTTCATTACAAAATTGTCATTTAATAATTTTGAAATATTATTAAATCATGACTGCCAATTTTGGATTAAATGACAATTCTTACTTTTGATAGTTTCCCTTTATATTAATCTTAGTGCAATCTCAAAAGTATACTTAATGTTTACAATTATTGATAAAATACATAGGAGTGTTCCCAATTTTGAATATTATGGAGGCTGTTATTGGGAAAATTTAAATATTTTTCTAGGCAAAACAATGAAACATGTTTATATTAAATATATGTTTAATTAGTTTCTGTCACAGAAAGAAGTTTAATTAAGGTAAGCCATATCAACTGAAAATTGTTTCCATATGAGCTTCTGTGTTAGTGCTTTGGCATGGTTATGCTTACGTTTGTAATGTTTGGTAATGAATTCTATATTTTATGAATATTTTGATTAATGCAAGCTCCATCTTATATTTGTTAAGAATTTCTTCTGCATCAATTTTTAAACAAACCAATTATTTTGCCATACAAAGTTTTTTTAGATAAATTGATAAGGATTTTTCTTGATACAGCAAAGATTAGCTTTGAAATAGTTGTAGGTTATGACAATATCTACTTATTTTAATGAAGAAAATGTTAAGCAATGTAAATTCCTGTGTAAAATTGTTGCAAATGCAGAGAAAAATATTTTTAAATTCTGGATAAAAAGTATTTTTAAAATCCTCAGTACCTTAAGTTATTATACATTTTGTCTTATTTTTTCAATTGTTTCTGTAGTTAATATTGCATACCCTGTGACCATTTTCCCTTCTAAGAAGTTTTCCCTCGTAAGAAGTTTTAATCCTCCAGTTCCTTGGAAAACTTATCCAAGTCCTACTGTGTGTGTGTGTGTGTGTATATATGTATGCAGTGTTGCCACTTTTATCGCACTTGGGAGCTAGATTTCATCTTCTTGATAACTAGAAAGTACTATATCTGCCGAATAGAAGCCGACACCAGATTTAAGCCGACCCCCAAAAATTTCCATTTTTTTGCAAAAATGTAAATTTCGTAGATTTTATGCTGAAGTGTGCCGGGCATTCATGCACGGCTTAGGATACATTATTCGAGATCGAAGAAATGTGGGGGAAATGGTTTAGTTGTTGACATTTTGAAATATTACTCCAATTAATAATTTTGCGTTGTTGAATAATGTTCCACATTCAGTGACAATAATTTCATTCATCTTCATTTTCACAAAAGGTCAAATATAGTAACAGCGATCTCGCCAAGATAATTTTTCATCCAAGTCTATTTCCAATGAAATTAGCATTTACATTGCCTTAAGAAATTGCATTTTTATAATTATATACGTTCCATATAAAGTTTTGCTGTTCATTATCAGCTGGTTTTGTAGTTCAAGCCGTTGCTCATACCTTCAGAGCAGATCTCTCTTTATTTACCGATATTCAAACAGTTGAGCATCCAAAGCCGTCAATGCACTTTGTGTAATCATCTGAAAATCCTGTGACCACTCAAATAATGTGAAAACCCCAGCCTTAAATGGTAACAATGCACAAGTAGTGCTAAATTCAATATTCTAGCCATTATTATTTATTCATTAATATTCATCGTAGCTCAAATATTTACTTTATGAAAAATATAGTACATACTATCATAAGAGACATGCTGCATCTATGAGTGACTACGAGATTTAACCATAACCCTAATTTTCCTCGGACTCACATTTAAGCCAAGGGGTGATTTTTTCATGATCAATTTTGACAAAAAACATCGGCTTGTATTTGGGCAGATACGGTAACTTGAATATTTAATTACCTGTAATATTCATAGCTGTGTAAGGAAGCTAACCATATGATGTTTCTAAACTATAAGGTACTGGCTTTTAGTACCCGGCTTCGCCAGGGTGCATTTCAGACTGCAAATAGTTATACTTTTTCCCGCTTAGAAGACAGCTTGAGAAAATGATACATACTAAAACTTCCCCTCTCCTTTCTGTAAACTACATTAGGAGTCTTGAAATAAAGTGGAAAGAACACGAAACGAACCAATAGGAAAACTACAAAAACCACCATGAAAAAAGAAATGAATTAAACGCTAACCAATAGCCGGTAGAAAAGGATGTAAACCGACAAATAAATAATCGTGGAACATAAATTAAGAGTACAACCAACGAATATAAGTTCAATGTAAAAACCACCAAGAATAAAGAAATGAATTAAACTCTAACCAATAGCCGGCATAAAAGGTGTAAACCGACAAAAGGGTAATCAAGGAACAAAAATCAAGAGCACAACCAAAGAATATAAACACAGACTACAAAATGAACAACTAAGAACGAAAACAAAGAAAACAAACAAAGAACACAAAAAATGGACACGAAACGAAAGCAAATGAAAACAACAAACTAACCGAAACCAACCAAAGAATAATCTCCTAAAGCTCAATGTATCTGATGATGGCGACTGACGCTTTCTACTCACTTGCTAAATAAGCAACCAACAATCACAAAATAGCGTGTCGTGGTGATGAGTAAATATTGATTACGCGGAATATGAGTTTGTATGTCAACATAATAACAGGAGAAACTAAATAAGAATACCTATTATTACTCTAAATAGATATAAAATTATTGATCTTAATTGTGTTTTCCATCGTAATTAATTGAATAATAGATTGAGATATTCGAACGAATCGATTTTAAATAATGTAGTAAAATGTTTTACTTTTCTAACGTAATTAATTACGTGAGTGTACCAGTAGCGTTTACATTTTACCCATGGAACCGCAGACACGAATTCTTAATTTTAGTCCAGAAGACAATAAAGTTCAACAAAAATATTATTCAAATAAAATCTTTCGAAATTCACTGCGTTACGTGTTCAAAATGTTAATCTAATTTAGTTCTCGTATTAAAATAACAATTACTCAAGAGTGAACCTTATTTCCAATTGATAAAACTCTCTTTTAATTCAAAACGATATTATATATTACAAAAAAGTATCTAATTATTATTGAAACGCAAAATGGATGAGCATAGGAAAAAACTTGCATGTTAGCACGAAATGCTCAATTCAGTTTTCATCGATAAACTTATAAAACAAAACACAAAAACTTTAACGTAGTAATTTAATCATATATCTTCAGTAATTTTCACTTAAACAAAATATGAAATAAAATAAGACAAAAGGCATATAAAAACAAATTACTTATATCCAAACATACCTATAATGCGAATGACACGATTACAGAAAGAGAAACAGTTCACTAATGTTTATTCGCAGAATTAACCTGTGTATACAAGACCATAGATAATGAAAGAAAAACATACAATCAAATCAGAAGATATTAAACGAGTATTTCATCAACTATTTCTACGTTTACGATATGTTTATAGTTCAAACGTAATTTGTTTACATCGGTTGCTAAGTATATCCAAATGCTGAGCAATAATGAAAAATAAGATTTTCCCTTCAATTCATCTTATTTGATCTGTAAGCCCCTCTTTTAAAAAATTATTCCAAAAGAGGAGATAATTTACCACAAAAAAGTCTGTAAGAGCATATGTCTGCGATATATATGTAAGGAGTTAAAAATTCGAGAAATTTACGAAAAAATTTTAAATGGAAATCCCATAAAAACGAAAATATTTTATTATAATTAAATAGTACACCGAATCGGTTTAAAAACCTTTCTACACCACCGTACACATGATAACGGTTAATATGACACCTTCCTCTTTTTTCTGCGTGTTGTAGTTTCTGAGCCTTAGCAGAACATACATACATACGACACCTTACTTTATAGATATGTATAGATTGTACTTGTGTGCTGAGCATATGCATCAACTATTATACAGACACAAAAGATGAAACCTTCCCCCGGACCAATTTCTTGGCTAACTGAAAAATATTTTAAAGCCTTTTTCCGAAAACCAGATGTTTCTTTTGTAAGAATTTTATGAAAAGTATAACGGAAGGCAGACACCAATTGTTAAAACCATGCTGTTATTGGCATTTTTGTCTGCTTTTTTAGATTTTTCGGTAGTCTCCTCTGACCTGAAAAATCTTTTACTTTAAATGCATATATTGGGTGTGATCAGGGTCGGCTCTAGGGGCGAGCACTTGAGGCACAGGCTCGAAGCACCAAATTTTAGGGGTGCCAAAATCAAAAAATCTGATATGGCCAACACATAACTTTCTCCATATTTGGGGTATAGATATTTAAATTATTATGAATAGCATTATAAGGCAAAATTATTATTTCGTATCGTAAAAGAATACAATCGTGCTTATTGCCATAAATTAGGTATATTTTGAATATGTTTACTTAATTCACCGCTACATGGTGGTGGCGCTGTATACTGGTAATTAAGAAAAAGCAAAATATCTCCGAAATGGACGGTTCTACGAAAATTTGTTTCAGACAAAACTTGGAAGAAATATTATTCACTACAACTTTGGTCCTCACGAAGATGACCAATTACGACGTTTGTAAGGAGATATTTGATGGAAACTGAAAAAACCGATAATTTTTTATAAATAATTCCTAAACAATAACTGCTATGGAAAATTCTTTCAAATGAAAGTTGTACGAAATAACATTTGTATAGAACTGTATATACAATAATGATGTTTCAACGGAGAAATATCGCAAAAATTGAATCGGGTTTTAAATAAACCTTGACTTTCGGTTAACTGTTATTGTCCAAAAACTAATCAATTCTTTGTGCTCATGGTAAAGTGTTATATATGAAATTTGGTAACGATATGGCAAGTACTTTTTGAGTTAGCGCGACCACAATCACATACACACACAGACATCATTCCGAAAAGTCTAAATGTGTTCTAGGGACCTCAAAATGTGTATTTCCGTTGAAATCTCGAAGTCGATTTTTTTCGTGATCACAATACTTTCCCATTACTACGTATGGAGAAAGTAAAAATGATCATATTGTCTATTATAGCATGAAAAACATTTAGAAAGTAATAAAATTGATCACAAGCAACCTGACGGTACAGATGCGATTGTACCCGGTAATGTTCCGTAACAAATTTAGATCTTTTTTGTTATCGCTATGTATGTATCGTTATGAAAGCAGTGGCGGATTCAGAAAAGGGGGAGGCGATCGCCTCTCCTCCTATCGAATCCACCCCTGCTAATGGCTCTATATTTTGAAAATCCCTACCCCTATCAGAACCTTTCCTTCCCTTGATATACAGACCTAATCTGTGGCTTACAATTGAGGAATTCGGCATGGAATGAATTTAAGAAAGCACCCAGTAGTGTAATGGGGTTATCAAAGGGGGGGCACCCCCCCCCCCCCTGGATCCACTCTTGTATGAAAGGGAAGCAATTTCTTCTGAAGTGGCAATAATAATCTGCTTATTATAATTTCAATATAATAATGTGCAAAGATTTAAATAACGATTATTAAAAATTCAAATTTTGAGACGATAATTAGCAATCCTTCAGCTTGCTGTAATTTCAGTTTCTAGTGCTGGCTATGTAAGGTGTATAGCACTCGGGCAGCTCACTAGCCCCTTGCAATCCCCAAGATAGAGTATTCCTCACCATGTGTGCAGTGATTGGGTGGGTAAATGTTTTTAAAGGAAATAATATATCGCATGCGACAATTGTATTTTTCCCCTATGTCCGCTGGGTAATTCGGCAGACAGCCCAAATGTATTTATAGCATTAAGAATATTCCTGACATTGCCAATAAGCATTTCTACAGCAGAAAGGAGTTTTTCAAAATTAAACCTAATCAAGACGTACCTCAGATCGTCAATGTCCCAAGAGAGATTAGATGGGCTGGCAACTATATCAATTGAAAAAAATATTACTGAAGAGTTGGAGATGGAGGATCTGAATAAACGATTCGTTTCAACAGAGGCTAGGAAAATGAATTTTGAATAAAACATTGTATGTAGATATTATGTAAATATATATTTTTCTACAAGAAATTTACTTTTTTATTTTCAGGTGAAATATTTGATTTCTTATCGTTTCATCAATAAGTTAATACTGATTTTAAACTAGAATTGTTCTGAATACTTTATATGCATTTATTTAGAACTAACTGATCAATGATAAATCCAAAATGCCGAACCTAACACAACACAATGGAGCTTGTGCCCGAGAAAAAAGTGATTTCTTGTGAACGTATAGTATTATTAGTAATTATATTAGTATAGACAACACAACAATACAATTATTAATAAAATAATTTATATGGTTTAGTTATTCTAAAAAAATTTAAAAATTAATAACAATTATATTAGATATAATGAACTTAGTAAAAGCTTTCCAATTAGCAATGAAAAATGTTGGTGGAGGGGCGCTCGAACAAATTTGGTGCTCGGGGCGCCAATACACCTTGAGCCGGTCCTGGGTGTGATCTAATTTCCTATTGTTGTCCCAAATAATTATACTGTGTATATCTTATAACTCCCTCACCAGTTAAAATAACTGCAGTTTTATGTAGAAAATTAAATCCTGAATTAAAACGCTGCAAATTGTAACAAAAATATACAGTATTCACTTCTGTTTCTGATTTTTTTAAATATCAATTTTACAATTTTCAACTTCAAATTAGGAAAATATATCTTCATTTCAGAAAGATGTCTTTTTACTTAAAGAGGTTTAATTAGTAGACTCTCTTCACATAAAATCTTTTTTGAAAATTACGACAAATACATTTAAAGATACAATAATACAAATACAAAATAATACACTTCAACCATTAAATGCTACATAAACTTTAACATTTGAGAAATATCTTTGGGTCAAACATCAATTAATGTCGAGGTAATATTACACATTCACTGAATAAGATATTTTGTATGAGAAATTAATGATACAATTAAAACAAAAGATTAAGATTAACCTAAATGAAAGCTTTTAATTGAATTTTAAGTTCAATAGTCCATAATTCTCAATCAGATTCACTTGCATCCTCTACATTTAAAATTTCATCATCCTCGTCAGATAAATAACAAAAGTCAGCTCCTGATATGGAGGCAGCGGCGGATCCAAGGGGTGGGAAGGGAGGGGGGGGGCGATCGCCCCCTCCTTGGATAACCCCATTGCACTCCACTGGGCACTTTCTTAAATTCATTCCGTGCAAAAATCCTAAATTATACGCCGCAGATTAGGTCTGTATAGCAAGGGAAAGAAGGATTCTGATAGGGGTACGGATTTTCAAAATATAGGGGAGAAGTTTCTGGATCCGCCCCTGTGTGGAGGGGATATCTGATGATGAGCAATACTTTTTTTATGAATCCTGACTGGAACCAGCTCGGATACTACATATAATTTGTCAAGTACCTACGTTACAATGCCAATTATGAAAAAGTAGAAAAGGCAATGTAGAAAGGCAAAAAAACGTTTATTTTTCAATACAAAATTTGCTTACATTACGTACAATTAAATAAATTTATATTGCCATTGGACTTCACCTGTCGCCGAAATAAAATATTTTTTAAACTCTTTGCGAACACTTTTAGCATCGGCTGAATAGTTATGACATATGTACACCTCCTTGTAAAGGGAAAAGGTTCTCTTTAGAGACTCCGCCTTCTTTTCACCAGGTGGCTGCTATTATCTCATGTGATGAATTATGTTCCTCATCAAAAGTTCCTGCACAATATTATGCATGCCTTTGTAATTATAATAGTAACCTCCGCTTTTATCGGATGCTTGGATAACTACGTGTTTATTGTTCAGGGCACCTATGCAATGAAGGAATTTCCATTTATCTTTTCAAAGTCGTTTCTGAAAGAATGTCAGCTAATGTAAACACATGGGTGAGAAATTGTGCGAATCACAGAGTTAAGAACTCACATGACAGTAAACCGCTGCAATATTTGTTGACAGTGTAAACACACAGGCAAGTCCCTTGCACGAGATGTCGCAAGTAACTTGCCAGTCTATTCCCTCCTTTACATTCAAGGATATCTGCAACTGCTAGTTGTTTGTTGTTTATTGGGGTACCATATCTTCGACTTATCTAGGATGTTTTAGATAGTAGCTAGGAAAAGATATAATCTTTTTTCGATTTGCCAGATATATAACAAGTCACTACGGTTAATTTTTCGGAGCTAGTTTGAATTGAAAGTTGCTAGATCTAGCCACAAATTCGCTAGATTGGCAACACTGTACGTGTGATACCAAAAATTCTGTTTTAAGCGAAATATTTAAGAAAAAATAAAAATTGAAAGGTGTATACCGCTACTTCCGGCTGAACAATTGTTATCAAAATCTTTTCAAATCTTAATAATATATATAAAATCACAAATATAGAATTTCATGCTGATCTGATGAATAGTTTTTGAGTTAGAGCGCATGCAAAATTTCTGTCACACACACATACAGACATCGAGAAAATGGTCAAAACGTGTTCAAGAGGACCTCAAAACGTGTATTTCCGTAGAAATCTCAAATTCGATTTTCTTCATGAAAACAGTATTTTCTCTACATATATATGAAGTAAAAAGAGGTAATTTTTCTGTGTCAATAATGGACTACAAAGGCAATGATCTCAATGCTTTTATATGGGTATCAGAGGCTTATAATGCCATTAATATTAAACTACGAATTACATTTATAATGATGTCATAAATCTATTACTTGAAACAAAGTATGCTGAGGTGCTTGCAGAATGCAAGCACAGTCTATTCGTATCTATATACATATATGTAAATGCTTATAGAAGAGGAAAGGTAAACCGCAACTAGGTTCAGTGGACAGTTACCAATATGAAAGCCACTGGAGGTGTCAAAGAGACAAACACACATTACTATAAAAAAAATGAATATATGAGGCAGAGACTTATGTTAGTGAATTCCATAATATGGAGGAAATGTAATGTTGTTAAAATTAAAACAATTGTTTTAATATTCGGCATTGGGTATTTCCTCCTTGTTATCAAAACCCAAAATAGGCCATTACCTGTGTTGTCCAGGCACTGTTGGCAATAGCTGAAATTCTAACAAATTTTGTGAAAAAATATATCATTTTATTAAATATATTCACTGAAGAGATTCTCGAGTATATGACCATAGCTCATAAATGCTCTACACAATGTTACACAATTCCTGGGTTGAGTCAACTGTTTTTGAAACACCCCATTTAAAGTCCATCAAAATCAATTTGGATTTTGAACTTGGGCTAGCACTAGCCAATACTACTTACCCAGCTAAAGTCTGACATTCTTGATTTTTTAAATTACTTCATGCATTGGACAAATCACATGGTCAGTATTGATAATGGCAGACTATTATTTAATATTGGCCAGAGCCTAAAGTGCAATATCCCTGACACCAGCGCTACAATGATGGCCGCATAAGGAACTACGTCCTATACACAGTAGTACATCCTTGGCTATGGCCAAAAACTGAAGTGCGTACATCTATCAACCCTTTTAAATGATTCTGACTCTCGAGGAATTTATAGGAATGTTTAATTGTTAGATATTAATTGATGCTGAAATCTTTGAGTCAACCCGCATTAGTGAAAAAACTTCTTTTTCCTTATTATAATAAAAGAAAAGGCCAGGTTGGGTTAGGGTTGATCATGGTGATCAAAAAAGTTTCACTTTTCCTCAGCACAACAGTTCCCAAAGTTGCCATTCCCATGTTAGTGGCGCTGATATCAGGGAGTGCATATATTGCACTTCCTCCCTGACCAGATTTCAAAGCTTAAAATTTACATAATAAAAGACTTGAAAATACTTTTGAAATATTTGCACTGAAAGAGAAATAAATTTTAAGAAAAACTTCTCATAATTTACATCAATCACCTGTACTTAGTTCTAATATATTAAAATGCAAGACTAAATATGTAGAATGTAAAACTAGAACTCACAATAGAAATGTCGTCCAAAATTACACCAAACTGTGATGCACGCTCTGTAAGGTCCTCACTGACTTTTTGAGAGACAATTTCTCGCTGGGTGATTAGTTCCCCTGCGTCAAATTGTGCCTTTAAATCAAAAACAACCATCATTCTTTCCATGCTCATAAAAGAAAAATAAAGAGCTTCCTTAGTAAGTTTAAATGTGAATTATTTCAATAATGTAATGCATCATATTAATTACAATGAATTTGCAAATTTAACTTTTCTTTTACTCTTTTTGATTTGATAAACAATGAAACTAGTAGGAAAAATGGATATCAATAAAAATAAGGTAATTAATAATGCTTACAATATACAGGGTGGTCAAAAAGTCTCTGGACAATTGGGTCCAAATCGTTGTTTTACTAACTGCTGTTTCCTCCTTCAATGCTCAAGATGGTGTGGTCAAAATGATTTAAATTAATTTTGTCTCAGCGAGTTGAAAACGTTATAATAAGGAATTTAATAATGCACTACATAATAACTTTTTGAACACCCTGTAATATCACACAGACATTACATTTAAACAAAAACATTCTTAAGTTTATCTATTATCATCTTACCACAACTGCCTTTAGAACCTCAGTTGTAATAGAAGGCAAAACTCTTTCATCGTAGTCTACACCTAGAATAGTATATATTCTTGGTAGTTGGTCAGGTATAGGCCTGAATAAAATTCGAAGAGTTATATTAACATTCTGTAGATCTGAAATTGAAAAAAATGATGAAACTAAATAACTATGTATTTAAAAAAATAATAGGGGTTGAATACTGTTTCTTTAAAGAATATTGGGTTGTTAATATTGTCAACACCATGATCTTCATAAAACTACTACCTACTTATTTAACACTATATTTTCTTAATAATTAACGGCTTAAAATGAAATTTTCGTTGATACGAACCTTTACTGCCAGTAATCACCGGGACGTTTCGGGGGCGTGATCTAATATCAAATATAACTGGTCTCTGAATCCATGGTATGTAAAAGTGTGTGCCTTCGCCTACAACTAAATTCTTAATTCCAGCAAAACGATCAAATATAACTGCTCGATGACCACCGTCAACTATGGAGAGTATAATTATCAATACGTGTTATGTCAACTGCCGTAAAATAATACCATCAAGAAATAAACTACCATTGTAAAGCGCCGAGTTTACAACTCCTCCAACTACTGCAATGCCCAAACCAATCTGACCAATTCTGGTAAAAAATTGGGCTGCCATTTCGTCAGATTTTACTAAGTGTCATGGAAAAAATTAATAAATATCCTTTATCGTCATTCAACTTAATTCATCAGAATTCTTAAAATTAAAGACATGACTCTTGTTTCCTCAAAATTGTAATATAACCATCACTAATGAACAATAAGTACACGATATCAGGTCTCCGGCCTCGTGGGTCTGCGGATGACACGAATATGCAACGATTTTACAATGGCACACAACGTGAACTGTGTTATATTTTGTAATTTTAATAAAATATTATATGTAATGCATAATAAAAAGCTTAATGTTTAAAAGGAACCGTTAACTTACTCTTCCACGCCTAACACCCTACGGAAACTCTGAGCTCACTGAAATTAACAATTGAAAAGACGCAAGCGTATGTCGCCGACGATACACATACAAAATGTATTTTTGTAACGTATCGTCTTATCATATAGAGCACGTTATGATTTTCGTATTTAAAATAGACATTTTGGAAGATTAGAATTTTATGAAGTAATTGAATTAAGTATACGCTATCAAGGCATTTTCATTAATAACTTTTAGGTTGAAAGTAAATAATATAAAACTATAAATACTGTTATTCTCTTAATTTATATTTCCGTTGATGTGTACACTTAGAAAACAACCAAGCTCCCCTGTTTGCTGAGTGATTTTATCTAAAAGAATTTGTTTTCGTGTCTTTCACTTTTCTCCGAAAATCAGCACGGCGAGGGAAAGTTCATATTTCACGGTCAATCTATTTTGGTTGTTTTTGAGGATGTTAGACATCTACTCACCCTATTTTGGTTTCACTTCAGAAAGGTATAAAATGGCAGTAAAATTTAAAGCAAGTTCATTTGAGATCAGCGATTCCAGGATCATTCGTCTTCCATTTCAAGGTATACATTGATATAATTATAGATATTATCAATACTTCTTCACGACATTAATTAACCAAATATCTATTAAATTTTTTTTAATGATTCAGATCTTCATCGGCCACATCACATACGATGAAAACCTTTACCGCTCTGGTGTTGCTATTAATTGCCATGGTCCAATTGACTGCGGCACAACTTGGAACTGCAGACGTGAGTCCGCTTCTAAGGAATCCAGCTGTTGTTCAAAAACAGATAAGATGCGTATTGGATCAGGGGCCATGTGATAGCACTGGTAAACAACTAAAAGGTAGGTACAAGTCATTTCACAACCAAACCAAATGGCTAAGGATAAAAATGAGGTTGAAATACTTTTTTGTGGAAATTATACAATTTAAAAAATTTAAGATATGTACAACACAATTTACTAAGAACATTAAGAGAAAAACTATTTTATATACAGGGCCAGCCAAAGGGGGGTTCGGCGGGAGCGAGACATAAAAGGGGCCGCAGAAGTTTCAGGAATTCAGTTATTCAAGTATCAAGTGTAAATTTTACAAAAGCTTTTACTGAAAGTCACTTTCCATACTTATTTTCATTAAAAACAATGTAAAAGTTATAATATTAAAATGGGGCTCCATGAAGCGTTCTTTTATTACCGTAAATATTAATATTGTGTAGCCCTCATTGATATTCGCATTCACAGACCTCTTTTATCTTGGGCCATGTACAGTAGAACCCGGTTATAACAGCATTCAAGGGACTGGAAATCTGTTGTCCTTATAACTGAGATGCATGGGAACATAGAATTAGTTTCCAAATTCTAAATTTTATATTATGATCTAATAAGTACCTTAAAGCATTTTATTATGGCATAATGCAAAGTATATAATATTATGGTATAATAAGTACATTAAACATAATAAAAATATTTTTAATGATTAGTAAAGTAATTGATATTTTTTTGTGTCATATGTGCCAACTTGAAATGTTTTTCGAGATCCTCCTCAATGCATTGTATAATACTAACTGTCTTTTTATACATTTCCTTTGATTCATAAAACCGTGATATCACTTTTATTGCTTGCATAGCTTTGTTAACCGTGGGAACTGGTTCGTCTTGATCCTCTATCATTTCTTATCTTCTTCTTCACTTCACTTTCCGTTCTGCCCTTCCACGACCTCCCTCACGATGTCTAGGTCCGTTTGAGCTTCTGTTGTTATAACATCATGGTCGATTTCTGTATATGAATTGATATCTTCATAACTTTGAAAACTTTCTAAGTTACGCTAGTGTTGTTTCATTAAAACTGATGTCTACTGACTTGGTTTTAGAAAACGGCTTGTGCATACCACACTGAGTAAATAGTTTCCACTGTTGGATTCCTCCCCACCTGGGCTGTCAAGAATCTGCCTTTGGTTCTTCAATGTTTTGGCGACCAGCAAAAATTAATAATAAAACCTGAATCGTTTAATGACATTTAAATGATATTAGTTCTCTTCTTCTCGCCCACACTTACAAAAATGTGTTGCGCCGACCCTGTGTTTATGCATGCAAATATTTGTTACTTACTAACTTCCATTGTCGCTATAACCAAGTGTGTTAATACATTATAACCGAGGTGAATATATTGCAATATTGTAGAAATGGGAATGAGACCTGAAGAATACGTTATATTTGAGTTGTCGTATTAACCAAGGCCATTATAACCGAGTTCTACTGTACTTTATACTTAGCTCAAGAATAACTACCAAAACTTAGTTACACAGTATGAATGAATTTCAAATATGTGTATTTTCTATTACAGCTGCTATTCCAGAAGTCATCTCTCGAAATTGTGCTGCATGTTCTCCTGCTCAGGCAGCTAATGCTCGGAAGGTCATCAGTTTTGTTCAACAAAGATATCCATCAGTGTATTCAGCCCTGCAAGCCAAGTACAGAGGGTGAATGTTAACTTTGTTACAGGAAATAAAATTTTTGTAATCACAAAATGCAAACAGTGCTCTCTAAATGAATTCTGAAACCATGTAATTGACTCATCCTACTGCTGCTGCAGGTTAAAAATGTATATTTTATCAAGTTTCCCGTACATCTTTTCCTTGTAAAAACCTCTGTGGGAGATTAATACCGTTTGGCACCCCAGGTGCCAAACAATATTCAGGGCCTTGCAATTTAAATATAGGGCAAAACCTCCCCTAACAACTACCCTCTTATGTGACACCTCTGAACGACCATTTTCTATATAATCATAGAGAAGTTCCACTGATTTTTTTAGATATATAACATTTCTGAGATTATATACTAAGTGGACTTTTCTCTGGATTCTTCACTTCATGGGGCCTCTGCCACTCGAAGAATGACCTCAATCAAATCTGCGACTAAAAAGCCTTATTCTCAAATAAGAAACAAATTAAAATGAAGTATTTTGGGTATTTAAGAGAAATAGCAAATGGAATTGAAAAAATTAAACAAAATAAAATATTTTAGAAGGAATTTTTAAGAGGATGATTTTGCATCAATATACCTTTTATCAGATGGCTCACTCCCCAACTGAGCAACAGCCTTCTCCAACCTCCCTTTTATCCTAAAATACTACACACATAATCCCAAACCAGCCATGGAACTGAGGACCATTAATGTATTGGTGAATTCCGGCACGAGTCATTGCTATTCGCATATGAGGAAGCGGCATACTGTGTGTAAACCTTCGTGCTTGGAGTGAAACTAATGAATTTTGATAACGTTGGAGAGTGACTTCTTCATTTGTTTATTCCTCTGTGCAACAATTCATATGAAAATGATATGGGAAGATTGCTAAAGAAATCTGGTATCCAGCACATGACTTTCTTCATACAGAGCAATGAAAGTGATTGCTCTCTCGACATCAGCGTCTAAAGGAATAATTATCAGCAGTTACACTCGTGAATAATTTTAATACATTTTCAATAATTTTTATTAAAACAAGTTAGGAAAGTGTACAGCATATCACAAATGGGCGCGTTTCACGCAACGGAATATTAGAAAGAAATGATATACCTGTATGTAAGGAAAATAGCGTTTTAAAGTTATTTTCTTCATCATACAGGGTTATTGGTAGCTATAAACAAAATAATGGTAGTTATAAACACATTATCGATAGTTATAAACATTATCGGTAGTTATATACAAAATATTGGTAGTTATAAACAAAGCCAGATGGAACATATCAATCATATTCTAAGTATTGAAATTAGCGAGGAAAATTAAATTGATTCGCAGGTAAATGAATCTAAGGATAAAGTTATACGTTCACTTAATAGAAAAATAACCATTAACAATGAAAATGAAATTAATTTGCAGGAAAAGGAATCCAATGATTTACAGATCCATAAACGTAAGAAAAGAACAACCATTACCAATGAAAAAATCAAAATATGAGAAGAGACAGTTGCTAAAATGGCCAAAAATTTTGGGGTATCTAAATCTGTAATTTATAAATTACTGGAAAAAAATTCAGGCTTAAAAGAATGGAAGAAATCATTTCAAAAGAATATCTTTTCTATCATTTGTGACTATTCTCATACTAATTAATATTATGTTCATGTATTTCTCAAATATTTTTAGCAAAAATTGTAAATGTTATTTAGCATAACATATATTTAAGATATAACATAATTTTACCAAAAATGAAAGCCCATTCTTTGTTGCATAATATTATTATTTAATTATTATAATGTAAAAAATATACAAATTAACAATAAATTATTTAATTAACATTTATTATCTTTTTATTTTTTATAACTATTCTGAGTACTTCAAACAAATAAAAATACTTGAACTACCGTATATACTCATGTATATGCTGACTTCATGTATAGTACGACCCCTGATTTTTTTGGTGAACAAACCTGATTTTTTCATATATCTCGTTTATAGTACGACCCCAGCTTTCCACCATGGTCAATATATTTCGTTTCTATAGCTCGATGGTTACGAGCGAGATATATCGAACAACCTTGATTTTCCTCACCACCATAGAATAGACCGTAAATGTCGTAAATAATATTTCTTGCGAGTACACTAAAATTCGGATAACTTAAGTATCTTACTCCTAAAACATTTAATAAAATCATGATTGCACAAGATGAAATAAAATCGTTTCATTTCTAGTACGTCTGGATTACATTCCGCGTACGTAATGGTTCCACTTGCTCATCTATTAAAATTGGTAGGGATAACGGATCAAAAGAAATTACTTTGTAATATTCCACAGTCTTTATTGTTTCTTCAATCACACACCGACCGGTTTCCACTACAAAATCATTCTAATGGTGTTACTAACTGACGTAACACCTTTAGAATGACTTTGTAGTGGAAACTGATCGGTGTGTGATTGAAGAAACAATAAAGACTGTTGATTATTACAAAGTAATTTGTGTTTTCCATGATGTCGAAATTCCAAAAAGTTACGCCGTCTACGATACTTTTAGTCCAACTTGTTCCAATCCATCCCTTGTAAAAAGACGCATACAAAGATGTACATACATAAAATTCAAGAAAGGAAGTGCCCGTAAATCTTCACTTATATCAAGTATTTGTGAATTTGAAGCTGTATATATGAAAAAGATTCTACTCTTCACGAAGCAACATAACAACGATAAAGGACCTCACTGTTAAGGTTAGCCTACCATTAGAATGCATGCGGGTGGCATAACTTTACCGAAAATGCCCGTGAAGATACATGAATTTTAAATCCTCAAATGCATTACTCGTGTATAGTACGATCCCCAATTTTTGCAATAAAAATTTGGTCGTAAAAACTCGTACTATACACGAGTATAGATGGTAATTTAATATGGAAGGCCTTGAAATGGTAAATCACGATATCTCTTCATGTTCCTATAGAATGATTCAAAACACAATGTCCTATCATTATTCATTGTGCCTACACAGCGTAGAACATATTCCTGAATCTGTGACGAAGTTTCAGGAATTTTACGAATGGCATGGTATCTAGCTTTTAATACACTGAAAACTTCTTTGATTGGGTTCAGTTGTGCACTGTACAGGGGAAGGAACTTGTAGCAAATATTGTTTTCCTCGAACCAAGAAATTACTTCTGGGCTGTGATGAAATTTGACATTGTCCATAATCAATATATCTTCTTTAAATATATCTTTAGTGCCGGCTGGGTTAGACTGGTAGGCAGTGTGCCTGCCTTCTAACTCAAAGGTCGCGGGTTCGAATCCCGCTTCGGGCATGGATGTTGTGATGTATGTTGATTTTCTCTAAGAGAATTCGACGGTGCAAAATAACCTTAGCTGTTGACGCACCTCAAAAAAAACCTAATTACTACTACTATATCTTTAGTTTTACAATCATTTAGAAATTCAATAAAAAGATCTTCGTTATATGCACCTTCTCTAAGTCTAAAACTTTTCATACCATTAATGGCAATAACTGCAACCAAACTTATGTTTCTTCCCTGGTTTGTTGGCACAATTTTTATGGCACCTACATTTTTTGGTGAATACCCATAATTGTTAGTGCTATGTAAATTAAACCCTGTTTCATCAAGAAATAGCATCCTGCCCAGGGGCAAATTGGGAGCAAATATCGGCCTGGGCAAATACTCAGATATCAGCCCACCTAACAACTAAAATAATGTTGCGGCCCCCTAGGAGGCCGCGGCCCATAGTTTGAAAAACACTACTTTAGAATACGGAAAAACAACAGCTCCTGGCAGAGGCATCAACCACTCAAACAGCCCCAGCCCAGGAGCAGCATTGGCCCACCGGGACTTTGCCCGGTGTCCCGGCGGCCCAATCCGCCCCTGATCCTGCCTGATGAAACAGACATAATATCCTGAGAATATATTTGTCATTTATATATAACCTCAGGAGTTTTTGTATTTATAGCTCTTGTTTTAAACGTTTGCTACTCATGCCTATCTTTCTGAAATTAGCACATACTGTAGACTGCACACATTCTATATTTTGTTCCCTCAGCTTTTTCTGTATTCCTTTTTGTGTTAAGGAGCAGTCCACCTGAATTATTTCGCATATGTTGTCGGATAGAGTAGACACTTGCTGCACTCTAGGTCCAGGTTTCTTTCGTTTCAAATCAATCTCTACCATATTTTCTTCTGCTTCGTGTACATTTTCCAGTAGTTTATAAATTACAGATTTAGATACCCCAAATATATGGCCATTTTAGCAACCGTCTCTTCTCATATTTTGAATTATTTTGATTTTTTCATCGGTAATGGTTGCTCTTTTCTTACGTTTACGGGTCTGTGAATCATTGGATTCATTTTCCTGCAAATTAATTTCATTTTCATCGTTAATGGTTATTTTTCTATTAAGTGAACGTATAACTTTATCATTAGATTCATTATCTGTGAATCAATTTAATTTTCCTCGCTAATTTCAATACTTAGAATATGATTGATATGTTCCATCTGACTTTGTTTATAACTACCAATATCATTATATATGCTCTCTTCTTAAAGAGGAGGATATAGGAGGGGGATACTAATGTCTGGCTCAAACTACAATAGATGGAGAGCTGAAATTTGGTACATAGGTAGGTTGGTCACAATACCACCAGAATAAATCGAAAATTACGTTTATTTTCTTGGCCGTTAAAAATTACAAACATTTAAACATTTTGTGGTTTAGGTACTTCTAAATGTGCTACAATGCTGAAATTTTTTCTAACGGTAGAATTTACCAAATAACGAAAACTAGATTATAGAAATTTGAAAATGTTAATTTATTTGGCCGTTAAAAATTCATCAAGGTTAAACAAATTGACTAATGTTTATGCACTTTCAGTAGAGCTAGACAGCTGAAAATTTTAAGAAAGTTAGGGAATGGCGTTCCAGCTGTAACCAACTTTGAAAATTACTATATAGTTTATTATTTTGGCTGTTAAAAATTCATGAAGTTTAAACAATTAAATTTATATAAATGCACTTCTAGAGGTGCTGCATCGATGAAATTTTTCAGAAATGATGAAAACAAAATTTTTATAATTATAAATTTTAGGGGTTGTTTTTATTCCAATATTGTCCATAAAGAAAAAAACTAAATCGGCGAGAAGGTGCAAACTTTTGCATTTAAAAATTATTTGTCTGCTCTTACTCTATATTAAGGTGAGAGAAAATGCTTGCAGAATGCAAACACACATTAACTAGTAATTATATATGCTCTCTTCTTACAGAGGAGGACAATCGCTTTACGGTGGCAGGCGACGACGCACAAGAGGGGAAGGGAAAGGATTGGAAGGAGAAGCTTTAAGCGGGAGGGCTGACATCAGAGCTGTGCACTACGGCCTGTGGTGACATTTACCCACTTAATCACCACACAAATGAGAATGCAAAACTAAAGATTGTTAACCCATGGACAGATTGGCCTGTCGCAACATTTACAAGCCCGATTACCGGACAATGGGGAGGGATAGTTTCGTTCCAGCCGGGGCGAAGGACACGGTAGCGCCCGGAGACGACTACCCATTAAAATAAACGAGCCAAAGGCTCGTCAATATATTCTTTCAATGTTATATATTTTAGAAATAATACAATGTATCATCAAAAACAACAAAAACTATTTATTCCTTTGTCCACTCCATTTCCCTAACTATTTCCATTAATATTAATACTGTTTTTTCAGTTTTATTGACAATAGTAAATACATAGCAACAGTATACACTTGGCAACATTTATTTATAAAAATTTGGGGAGCATAATAGTACACCTGTTCCCAGAGGAGGATATTGGAGGATACTAATGTCTGGCCCAAACTACAGTAGATGGAGAGCTGAGATTTTAAGATATTATAGAGGGCATGGAGAAACCGCCAGAAAAATTGAGATCTCATACCTAGGTGTCATGGGTTCGACTCCAGAAATTACTAAATTTCCATTTTTTCCCATAAGAAAAGCATTGTGGCATATTTGAAAATTAATTTATGGCACTTTCCGACAAGGTAGAGAATTCAAACTTGGAGGGTTGTTAGATACCCAGGAGATCTATAGGGAACCGTTATCGCTTTAACCGCAAGTGTCCTGGGTTCGACTCCGGATGACCCGGTATATCTCCCATAAGAAAGCACGGAAAAAATGAATTCCTTCATATAGACGAAACAAAGAGGAATAAATAAATGATATTTTCAGGGTTTGTAGATGTCATGAGTATATCTCCATAGTATTTGACAACTCCTGCGTAGGTGTCATCGGTTCGACTCCAGGCAGCCTTAAATTTGAGATTATTTATGTAAACTTTTGCTTTTAAAAATTATTTCTCTGATCTTACTCTTTACAATAAGGTAAGAGAAATTGCTTGCAGAATGCAAGCACACATTTACTAGTTTTGTATATAACTAACGATAATGTGTTTATAACTACCGATATTTTGTTTATAACTACCTATAACCCTGTAAATAATCCATTTTCTTTCTATTTAATAATACTCCAGATACTTCATGCACACATAAGTAAATTAAGCGTTTGTTTGTGAGATTGTTTATGTTAGCAGCAATGCAGTAACCACGCAAGAAAATTTCTAATTGTAAGTTAAACTCGAATTAAGACATTCTGGTTTGATTTTCTTGATAACGGTTACTCCTACGATAAAAATGTATAGGAAAAGAAATACTCTTCTTTACTAGTTCTACAAGTTTTATTTGAAAAATATTTGGTACTTACGTATTATCCCCATGCCATAAAAATATTAACAGAATAACAACGTATTGTTGGATTTACGATATTTTATTTTCAAAACAACATTAACTGAAACTGATTGGCCTGTCTCGACGTTTACAAACCCAATGGCCGACGGAATTAAAAAATAAACTATAACTATAACAATCACCGGGCAACGGGGAGGGATAATTTGGTCGCGGACGAGGCGAACGGCGCGGTAGCGCCCGGAGACAACTAATATATAAAAAAGCGAGCCGAATGCTCGCCAATATCCTCTCCATTTGCGACAGAGGAATTATATCTCGTTTGACTGTTTTGCCGCATATGGAGAGGATATTGGCGAGCCTTCGGCTCGCTTTGTTTTTATATTATCCTTTGGAATTAATTTCGGGTCCGGGCTTTAAAAATCACGCGAGTCACAATGGTCCTCTGTAATGGCTCATGGGCCGGGCCGAGCCTATAAAATCAGGCCCGTGCAGAGCTCTAGCCTCCGCCCGTGAATTGCCGCCCCTAATATGTTGCCGCCCTGGTGAGATGCACTCCTTGCACCCATAGGCTGGCGCGGCACTGGACGGACATACCGACGTGCTGGAGGCGAAACGAGCCTAAAAATAACAAGTTAGGATAGTGTACATCGTATCACAAATGGACGCGTTTCGTGCAATAGAGTGTCAGAAAGAAATTGTATACCTACGTAAGGGAAATAACGTTTTAAAGTTCTTTTCTTCATCATAAATAATCCATTTTCTTCCTATTTAATAATATTACATACACACGTAAGGAAATTAAACGATTGTTTGTGAGATTGTTTATGTTATCAACAATGAAGAAGTAAACATGCAAGAAAATTTCGAAGTTCAAGTCGAATTAAGACATTCTTTTTTGATTTTCTTGATAACGGCTACTCCTACGATAAAAATGTATAGGAAAGGAAATATTCTTCTTTGCTAGTTCTACAACTTTTATGTGAAAGATATTTTGATATGACTAATATTTTACGAGATATGACGGAAAGTTCATTTTAGGTCACCACTAAAGTGGTACCCCTGATTGGCGTACGTGATTCCTTTTCGCGGTTTTCTTATTATCTTTGGTTGTAAGTCCTTAATATCAAATTTCATGAAAATCCGTTAGGTAGTAGCCGAGAACGAACATGCGGACAGACGGACGATAATAGGCGCTCACGCTGGAAGCGAAACGCGCCTAATAAGTAACGAAAATTGTTAGCTGTTTCTATGGACAATAAAATATCGATGCGCAATTACAATTACCCTTGGCAGCGTAAGCGAAAATGTTATCATAACAACGGAAACCGTGGTATCACATAACGACGTATTTATGTAATAAATTTAGAAGAAAAATCAAAATATCTCTTAATATATCGGTTTGTGAAAAAATTCCTCATACAAAACTTGTAGAAAATTACATTTTCTACAACTTTAATAATAATAAATATTTACGTAAAATGAGTTTTAAAGGAGATATTTGAAAAAAAATATCTGATGTGGCCAACACATGACTTTGTCCATATTCGGAGTATAGATATTTAAATTATTATGAAGTGGTCCTGCGAGTCTTCTGTGCCTTGACACGTAAGTACCGCCTTTACGGTGAATTGGAGTTTTCTATTTTTCCTATTCTGTTCATTAGTGAACTGTTTCTTTTTCTGTAATCGTGTCATTCGCATATATGTTTGGATATAAGTTAAATTGTTTTTATATGCCTTTTGTCTTATTTTATTTCATATTTTGTTTAAGTGAAAATTACTGAAGATATATGATTAAATTACTACGTTAAAGTTTTTGTGTTTTGTTTTATAAGTTTATCGATGAAAACTGAATTGAGCATTTCGTGCTAACATGCAAGTTTTTTCCTATGCTCATCCATTTTGCGTTTCAATAATAATTAGATACTTTTTTGTAATATATAATATCGTTTTGAATTAAAAGAGAGTTTTATCAATTGGAAATAAGGTTCACTCTTGAGTAATTGTTATTTTAATACGAGAACTAAATTAGATTAACATTTTGAACACGTAACGCAGTGAATTTCGAAAGATTTTATTTGAATAATATTTTTGTTGAACTTTATTGTCTTCTGGACTAAAATTAAGAATTCGTGTCTGCGGTTCCATGGGTAAAATGTAAACGCTACTGGTACACTCACGTAATTAATTACGTTAGAAAAGTAAAACATTTTACTACATTATTTAAAATCGATTCGTTCGAATATCTCAATCTATTATTCAATTAATTACGATGGAAAACACAATTAAGATCAATAATTTTATATCTATTTAGAGTAATAATAGGTATTCTTATTTAGTTTCTCCTGTTATTATGTTGACATACAAACTCATATTCCGCGTAATCAATATTTACTCATCACCACGACACGCTATTTTGTGATTGTTGGTTGCTTATTTAGCAAGTGAGTAGAAAGCGTCAGTCGCCATCATCAGATACATTGAGCTTTAGGAGATTATTCTTTGGTTGGTTTCGGTTAGTTTGTTGTTTTCATTTGCTTTCGTTTCGTGTCCATTTTTTGTGTTCTTTGTTTGTTTTCTTTGTTTTCGTTCTTAGTTGTTCATTTTGTAGTCTGTGTTTATATTCTTTGGTTGTGCTCTTGATTTTTGTTCCTTGATTACCCTTTTGTCGGTTTACACCTTTTATGCCGGCTATTGGTTAGAGTTTAATTCATTTCTTTATTCTTGGTGGTTTTTACATTGAACTTATATTCGTTGGTTGTACTCTTAATTTATGTTCCACGATTATTTATTTGTCGGTTTACATCCTTTTCTACCGGCTATTGGTTAGCGTTTAATTCATTTCTTTTTTCATGGTGGTTTTTGTAGTTTTCCTATTGGTTCGTTTCGTGTTCTTTCCACTTTATTTCAAGACTCCTAATGTAGTTTACAGAAAGGAGAGGGGAAGTTTTAGTATGTATCATTTTCTCAAGCTGTCTTCTAAGCGGGAAAAAGTATAACTATTTGCAGTCCGAAATGCACTCGGGCGAAGCCGGGTACGAAAAGCTAGTAAAACTGATAAAATCACGTATTTTATTGATTCTAAATGCATCTTTATGCTAATTCGGTCAGGATTCGGATTCTGTCTTCAATAAAAATAAACTTTGTTCTTTTCTTCATAGAACCATCCAAGTCTCAAGTTCGTACCATGTTTCTAAGTAATTTTAAAATTCAAATGACAAATAAGATGCACTCGTCCCTATGTTATTCAAATGAAAAAATAAAACATTTTTTAAAATTAGACAGGTCAATCAAATCGATATAAATACCTTACTACACCACCATACTCGTTATTCCGGTTAAAATGATATATTTCTCTTGTTTCTACA
Organism: Uropetala carovei; assembly: GCA_036926305.1. NCBI lineage: Eukaryota > Metazoa > Arthropoda > Insecta > Odonata > Petaluridae > Uropetala > Uropetala carovei. The sequence goes on along the minus strand of JAXCHB010000107.1, from coordinate 15,919 downwards.
TGCTGTAGTATGTACCTGTGCTATATAAAAACATACAAACACTTTATTTTATAGATATACTAGTAAATGCCTTTGGTTTTTATTTTCGGCTATAAAATTCTGATATTCTTCTCCCACCTTGTTCTCGTCAATGATACATATAATTGTCGGTGTGCAAAGACAGGGAAGTAGTCATATGTATACATATATAACGTAGGGAAAATAATTAAATTTCGAGCACTTAACGTTATGATTGCTTTAAAATTGTACTCTGTACTTACAAAGAAAGAAATCTTACTCGAATCCTCAATAATGAACTCCGTCGTTATGTAAATAAAACTTTTTAAAAGAGTTAAATTACAAACTAACTAATTAATCAATCAGCGGAATAATTTCTTTGAATACTATCTGATACTATCCGAACAAAAACAAATCAGTTTATTTCAACATTGTAAACTGTTCTCTTGACGATTGAATGGATCATTGTATTGGAGATCCTTATCGACAAAAAATAAACTAATTGTGTATCGCTGAAACCGTTACATAAACAAACAGAAGTGTTTATCTCTTTCAATAAAACTCTGAGGTCTGTCTGTACATTAATTTTTTTCCAGAATTTCACTCTTATTGTGCATTTCGTGTGAAATGACGATGATTACAGCAATTTACAGACTTGGTCTGTTTGTTTGTCTGTCTGTTTGTTCCATCATCACGCCAAAATGGAAAGTCGGATTTTCATGAAACTTGGAACCTATCTTTAGGTCAGCCCAACTTAGAATCTAGGGTGTATGATATCCAGAAATTCTTGACGGGAATGAGGGTTGTGGGGGGCGCCAACCATAAAATTCACAAAATCCCGCTTACCATTGCTTTTAAAGCAAAAATGCATATAATAAAAGTTGTTTTAAATTAGATTTTGGATCGTTTTTTTTTCTATACAAATTTTTTATGGGACAGATTTCGACAAAAAAAGAGATCGGGAGAAGGGAGTGTAGAGTCTAAGTTGTGAGACGTGTTCCCGATCAACGACGGGTACTTTCAGCTAGTTATTATATATTCCCGTCGTTTTCGCAGAAAGAAAGGTGAGTTGTTTACGTACATGTGGCGCCGACCTATCGGGCAGAATGAGAACTACATTTCGCTGTCGGCCATCTTGCGTTCCTTACAGAACAACGTTTTTATTATAGAGAATGACAACAGACTTTTCGACGTGCAGGCCTTCATTCTTTTTAAACACTTTTACTTAACTTCCCTTCGTACTTATTTATTTATTTATTATCACACACTTTTACTTAACTTCACTTAGTATTTATTTATTTGTCACACATCAAAGCGCGCTAAAAAAAATGCGAATAACTCGAGAAATAATCGAGATATAAACTCTAAAATTGGCAGGAATGCTCGATCGCATATTTGTAGATTATGACGAATAAATCAGTGGCGTAACTACCGGGGTGCTGGGGATGCAATGCACCCGGGCCCACTTCGCAGAGGGGGCCCACTCAGTGGTGTAACCGGGATTTGGGGACCGGTTTAGGTTTATAGGGCCGCTTTTTTAGTAAACATAAAAGTCATCTAGAGTAAACAATATCGTACGAAACGGAACTAATCCCAAGAAACGAAAATTGCGCAAAAAACAAGAAGAAATTAAGACATGTCAGAAAATAACATCTTTTGTAAAACCATCTTCAAATCACCAAGGACAGGGATTGGGCAGCGATGAAAGAATATTATCTGAATCAGAAACTCCACAACCGGTAGGGAATGAATTCGAAGGCCCTTTGGAACTGGATACATTAGATGAATTAAGAAATTACGTTGAATTACCTGATGATACTCCTTTACAATCTGCATGTCCCAAAGGCAAAGCCTTATACTCCAAAGATATGAGTGAAAATGAAAGACGAACGGTTATTTTATGTGGACCAAATCAATCAAAAGGACCGTTTCCTAAAGATCCTAAACAGAATAACAGATCATTCAATGAATGTTATTATTTTCAAATCACGCAAGCTGGGTTTCATATTAGAAGAGATTGGCTATGTTATTCTAAAATAAAGGATTACGTTTACTGTCAACCATGTTGGTTATTCTATAAGAAAGTTCCAAACAGTATGGCAAATGGAAGCAGAGATTGGCAACATTTAACTCGAAAAATTCAACTTCACGAAAAATCTTCTGATCACAGACAGTGCTTTGCAGTGCTAAGTCAGTGGCGTGAAGGAAAAACAATCTCTGATTAAATCGATCTCAATATAAGACAAGAAGCCTCATACTGGAGAAATCAAGAAGTCGACTTTTTTCATGATCAGAATACTTTCCCATTACTACGTATGGAGAAAGTAATAAATTATTTATCACAAAAATGAAATAATTGAAATATTAGCAATTGCCGTTTTAGAAAAAAATTTCTGAATGAGTATCAGCAGTTTTTACTTTCTCCATACGTAGTAATGGGAAAGTATTGTGATCACGAAAAAAATCGACTTCGAGATATCAACGGAAATAGACGTTTTGAGGTCCCTACAACACGTTTAGACTTTTCGGAATGATGTCTGTCTGTGTGTATGTGATTGTGGGCGCTCTAACTCAAAAAGTACTTGCCATATCGTTACCAAATTTCATATATAATACTTTAGTATGAGCGCAAAGAACTGATTAGTTTTTGGACAATATCTTTTAACCGAAAGTGGAGGTTTATTCGAAACCCGATTCGGTTTTTTCGGTATTTCTCCGTTAAAACAACATTATGATATATACAATTCTATACAAATGTTATAGAGAATGTAATTTCGTACAACTTTCATTTGAAACAATTTTCCATAGCAGTTATTGTTTAGGAATTATTTATGAACTAGCATAAGTGCCCGTTGAATTTCAACGAGTTTCATGAATCTAAATTTTTGTCAATGCAACATGTAAAAATCTCAAGAATAAAATTGTGCACAGTTTTAACCATCGAATATTTCTATATTGTAAGACTGTTTTAATTAATTAATTAAAATCTCACAGAAATTCCTTGTGAATAAAATAGTACCTTTCTTTCTACTAAAATAGCCATTGTTGTTAGTTTTAAATTGATTATAACATTAGGATTTCAATTTCGTTAAATAAGCAGAATTCCGGTTCCAAAAAATTGGTTCAGTCTTCAGTTGCCCCTCTGATAATACTTTAAATAGATTTTGGAATATAATGTACCTCAGTATCGTTTATCGTCTGCTCAGCACTCTTGCCTTCTCATTTTCCGAAACAACGACATCCACCAGTTTTAAATGGATTTCAAACTTAGAAGAGAACTTGATTCAATTCAGTTAAAATAACCACATAACAAACTTCTTATTCCAAAGAAAATCCTTTTATAATATGTAATGTTAACCTACAATTCATTCATTCTGAAAATTGAATAATAAAAGTACCATGTACATATATTTCTTTCAAATAAAATAGCCACTCTCAACAGATTTTAATGGATTAATGCATTAGCATTTCAATTTCATGAAATAAGCAGAATTCCGGTAACAAAAAAAATTGTTCAATCTTCAATTGCCTCTGATAATACTTTAAATAGATTTTGGAATATAAGTCGAAGCAAAGAAAACGAAAATAAGATAATTTTGCAATTTACAAAGAAATTAATATATATACAGGTGAACCTCTACTTACGAACATGCAAGAAACAAACAATTCGTATCTATGAACATTCCACATACCAATGAATTGCGCCTCGAACTTCATATACGAACACACCCCCACGAACATCGGTCACAGTAAGAACACGTGAACTTGTATTATATAATGCATAAGGTTTCATATGGTAAAAATCTGATGTGGCCAACACATGACTTTCTCCATATTTGGGGTATAGATATTTAAATTATTATGAATAGCATTATAAGGCAAAATTATTATTTCGTATCGTAAAAGAATACAGTCGTCTTTATTGCCGTAAATTATATTTAAATATTTTTCCAGAATTCACCGCTACATGGTGGTGGCGCTGTATACGGGAAATTACGAAAAACTACGAAAAAGTTAAATATCTCCGAAATGGTTGGTTCTACGAGAATTTGTTTCAAAGAAATATTGGAGGAAATATTATTCTCTACAACTTCGATCCTTTCGAAAATTATCAATAACGACGTTTTTAAGGAGATATTTGACGGAAAACGGAAACACCGATTATTTATAAATAATTCATAAACAATAATTACTATGGAAAATTGTTTGAAATAAAAGATGTAGGAAATTATATTTTCTACATTTTTTGTGATGGTAAATGTATACAATAATGACGTATTGTCGGAGAAATATCGCATACGCCGAATCGGGTTTCGAATAAACCTCGACTTCCGGTTAACCGGTATTGTCCAAAAACTGGTTTTTGTGCTCATGCTAAAGTGTTATATATGAAATTTGGTATTAATATGACAGGTACTTTTTGTGTTAGAGCGCTCACAATTACATATATCCATCCACACACACACACGCACGCACGCGTGCACACACACACACATCATTCCGAAAATAGTCTAAACGTGTTCTAGGGACCTCAAAAGGAGTATTTCCCTTGTAATCTTGAAGTCGATTTTTTTCGTGATCACAATATGTAGTTTCTCTATACTACGTATGTAGAAAGTAACAAGTTAGGAAAGTGTACAACGTATCACAAAAGGGCGCGTTTCGTGCAATGGTGTATTAGAAAGAAATTATATACCAGTACGTGAGGGAAATAGTGTTTTAAAGTTCTTATATTCTTCAAAAATAATCCATTTTCCTCCTATTTAATAATATTTCATGCACGCGTAAGGAAATTAAACGTTTGTTTGTGATATTGTTTATGATGGCAATAATTAAGAAGTAACTATGCAAGAAAATTTTTGTTCAACTTGAATTAAGACATTCTCATTTGATTTTCTCAATAACGGATACTCCTACGATAAAAATGTATAGGGAAGTAAATATTCTTCTTTACTAGTTCTACAACTGTTATTTGAAAGATATTTTCATATGACTAATAGTTTACGAGATATGACGAAAATTTAATTTTCTTTCATCAGTAAAGTGGTATCCCTGGTTTGCGTACGTGATTCATTTTTGCGACTTTCTTATTATATTTGATTTTAAGTCCTTAATATCAAATTTCATGAATATCTGTTCCGTAGAAGCCGAGAACGAACATGCGGACGGACGGACGGACAGACCGACGACAATAGACGCTCACGCTGGAAGCGAAACGCGCCTAAAAAGCGTTACCGACAAAATACAGACAGTGGATATTATCATAAGTATAAAGTTACTATAATACTCACTAAGTTACTTTAGTGCAGACTCAATAATGCCTAGAAGATTTGGATAATTACACTAGATAATTTTGAAACAGTAAGTGTAGTTCTGACAGAAACGACTTTGAAATCGGGAGGAGGAGTACTATCTGCTATTCCATAAGGTCATCAGCCTCAAACACATGGAGATGAGATTACTCGTCCCTCCGATGGCCCTTTTGTCGTTTGACCTCCTCTCCACTACACAGTCCTTCCGCTCCCTTCCCCTCCCCCCCTCCCTCCCTCCCTTCCTCTTCTCCGGTGGCCTCTTCCCAAGGATATTATTTAATCGTTGTTTCTCCTTCTTCCAATGGTGCCTCGCCAAAGAAATCGCTTTATCCCTATCAACACCCAATTCTTTAATCCCTCTTACTCTTTATTCTGGAGTTCCTACTCACTTCAACACCCTAAACCTCCCCCCCCCCTCCTCCTTCAGCTCCTCATTTTTTAGGCGCGTTTCGCTTCCAGCGTGGGCGCCTATTATCTTTGGCCGGTCCGTCCGTCCGTCCGTCCGCATGTTCGTTCTCGGCTTCTACCAAACGGATTTTCATGAAATTTGATATTAAGGGCTTACAATCAAAGATAATACGAAAATCGCATAAATGAATCATATAAGCCAATCAGGGGTACCACCTTTTCCCCTTTAATAGATCAATTTAAAAGAAATTGCCTTCCGTACTAAAGCCGTTGGTTTCCATGAATTAATCTTCAACTCCATATTCGACTGGGTGTGTGGCCCGCGATGACTGTGGAAGTTGGGCCATGTGGCCCGCGATATAATGAACAAATGCGTTATTGCGGTCACATCGAACCGAAAAGTTTTGGCTGGGCTACTATACGATTGGAAAGTGGTCATCGACTAGAAGAGAAACGGAATATATAAGGAAAATGACTAAGATTAGAAATAGCCACCCGTAAATAGGACAATATTGCCATGCTTTATGAAGAACTTTCCACTAGTCGGAAATCTGTAAATTTTTATTAAATGTCGGCGTGGAAAAGTACAGCACAAACTTTATATTGATTTCCGTACGCTTCTACTCAACTGTCACTGGTTATCAGTGGCTTATATAAAAGGTATGGCAAAGGTTGCATTTGCCACAGGCTCCGACCTTTTCCTCAACTACATCTATATAATACCCTGCAAATCACCAGATTGGTGGGTGGCAGGGGGTGCAGCGCACCAAAGCTTACCTAATAACTTATCTCGCGGGAATTACTCTCCTGTTATGATCCCGTATGGTCCTTGGGATAAACGAGCCCTGATATCGCTCTTCTCTACAGTGGATCTCTCGTATTTTATCCTCGTGATCGTGCCTATCCATGTAAGTAGGTGCCTCTAATACTCCTGAAACCTCCTCTGTTAGAACTTCCGACCTAAATTTCTCCAGAAGCCTTAACCTAGCGCTAAGTCGGGTTTAGGACCATTCGGCGATGGGATTATTCGGCGCCGGACAGTTCGGCGCCAGCCGTGTTCCGCACGGCACAATTCCAATATATTTTTGGAGGGAATGGCGTCGTGATAATATTAATATTGCAACTATTAAGTAACCGAATCTATTACGTAGAAATAAAAATGACTATATTTAGAGGAAAATTAAATTAAAATTTTTCAAAATATAATCATTTTTATTTAAATAATATTGGTTCGATGAAATCAAGTCAGCTAATTTAACTTAGCAGTAAAATTTGTATTAAATTAACATTAATATAATTAATTAATTTTGCAAATCATGATGCATATCATCCGGTGATTTTTCGTCGTATAATTTCTATCATGTACTTTTTCCCACGAAAGTTAATTTAAATGTGTTTTCTTTTAAATATAGTCATTTTAATTTCTACGTAATAGATTCGGTAACTTAATAGTTGCAATATTAATATTATCATGACGCCATTCCCTCCAAAAATATATTGGAATTGTGCCGTGCGGAACACGGCTGGCGCCGAACTGTCCGGCGCCGAATAATCCCATCGCCGAATGGTCCCGTCTCTGAATGGTCCGGTCGTGCCGCCGAACCGGGCTTGCCGAACTGTCCCTTAACCTAGCGCTAATTCTGTGGTCCTCTAGCGATATCCAATTCAACTCCTTCAAGAGTAATGTGACGCTTAATTTTTGCTCATATTTTTGTTTTACGAATCTGGCTGCTCTGCGTTGGATTCTTTCTAACTCAAGTGTCTTTCCCTCAAAACCATTCAAAAGTTTTTAATTGGAATTTCAACAATTTCGGAATGTTTGTCATTGGTTGTGACCAAATACCTATAATTTCCAGCTTTTACTTCACCTGGAAGACTCTGTACCGATTCACGTGCTTTTCCTAAGGAGGAATAACGGGGTTAAAACAACCCTTAACAAATAGGATTTTATCAATGAACATGGATGAATTAGCGCATTTTCTATTTTTCATTTGGTTATATCGGCACATATTCCGTGACTAGAACCTTGTTTAGTTTAATTTTTTAGGTCAATAAATTTTGTATTGTAATTTAGAACGTTTTCCTATTCGCCTCTCTAAAGTTTTCAGAAACTTTTCATGAATAAGTGGCATCACTGTGGAAATGTACACTCAAACATTTATCTTTACATCATTTTTATACCTTCGCAGATATGAGTAAAACATTAGAAAATTATTTTAAACATACCTCACTTGAGTAATTGTAACGTAATCTTTACGTTTAATTTCATTTCTTCTCCGTAAATTATCCATTCGTTTTCAATTACATAAGCGCATGAAAGGAAAATTAACGTATTAAGTTCATCGATTCACCGTAGATAATCCATTTCATTACATTTATTGCGGTCTGTGTGCACAAGAAAGTAAATGAAATATATGAAACATAAGAAAGTCGATTTAAAGTATTTATATTTGTAATAGATGTTGTTTGCTTCAGTTGCTACGAAGATTGATTTCGTTTACAACAAATCGGTGTAAGAAATTTCCTAACTTTAAAATAAATTACGACTTTATTGTTGGATTTTTCTTAAACATTTCAAGAATAAGTTGCATTTATGTCGAAGAAAATAACTTTAGAACGCTATGTCCGTTACGTGCACGTATATCATTTCTTTCAAATACTCCGTTGCACGAAACGCACCCACTTGTGATACGTTGTACACTTTCCTGACTTATTTATATTATGAATATCTACCAGAATAGTTGACCCAAGCAGAATTATAAACTTTTATTTTCGGCCTTGGAACGTATCAATGTTAAATGATATACTCCGGATTTTATATAAAGATACAGAACATTAAACATTTTCATTCATGAGCATTAGTTTGCACAGCGCTTTTCTTTCAATGAAAATGAATATTCCGCGTCCGATTCACGCTCTCCACCGAAAAAAACACTTTAAATATGTGAATACGTTTTTATACGATTTTGAGGAAAATCTTATAAAAATGTATTCACATTAAGGGAGGGGGAAGGGGGAAGAAAAGCTTTCGAACTCAATCGTTCCTTTAACTGATAGGTTTCAAGAGTCGGCTACGAAACACGAGAAGAATATTTTGGATAAACCGAATTAGAAAGACAAGAGAGATAACTGAATGAGTGCGTAGAGAGAGAGAGGGGGGGGGGAAGAGGGAGGGAGGGAAGAGGGAGGGAGGGGGGGGGGAAGAGAGAGTGAAAGACTTTTCGAGGATTAATTTTAGAATGGGTCGAAAGGGCAAAATATTTTCTTGGCTGGTTAAAAAACAACATAAGCGGTCAACATCATGGACGGTTAATCGTATGAAAAATGTAATTGCAAAATAAATACGATTCGTTTCGAGAAAACAGATAAAACGGAAATCCGTTTAATTTTTTCAAGCAGGGAAAAAGTATATATAGAATACCGAGTGCTTAATTTCTGGAATAAACAGAGACAATGGGGAAATGGAAGAAAGCTAATGAAGCGAAACTTACGTAAAGTGGTAACCCAAAGAAAGAAATCTTTGAAGGATAGAGCGATTAAAAAGGCACAAAGGGACAACTTGATAGTCGTGACCTTGAAAGAGTGGAGTAGGATAAGAGGGACATTGTGGATGATGAGATAGAGGGAGATTGGAGGGAAATAAAAGGGGGGAGAGGGAGAAGGGGAGGGAGGGAGAAGGGGAGGGAGGGAGAGATAAAGGGAGAATGAAGGGGAGGAAGGGAATGGGGATGCTGTGGGTGAGTGGGAGATGGAGAGGAATGGAGGAGGAGTTGTGGAAAGGGGGAGGAGGGATGGAGAGGGGCAGGGTGTATAATGGGGTTTGTAGGAGGGGGATTTAAGGATGCGTAAATAAATCTTTGTTCTTCCCCTTCGTCGCCCCTAGGTATAAACAATCTGTCTCTCTCTTCCCTTTTTAAGGACCTCTTCTCAACAAACAACACACAAGTTTGAGATGCTCCACTTGGAGTGCGGCTGTCTCTACTCTTCCCTCTCCCTCCCTCTCCCTCCCTCTCCCTCCCTCCCTCCCACTACCTACAATACTTTCTCTCTTTCCTTTTTCCTCTTCCAGCGGGATTACTATTAATATTGGCACTCTCTTTTTTTGGCGTTTTCAAATAAATAAAATTATTCCTCGCACATTTATTTACGATTGAGAACACGTAATATCATATTATAAATTGTTCCTGAACTTTTTCAGCCGTTGCCGAATCTCTCTGTCCTCTGTTCCTAATTGTTATGAAACTTGCTCTTTTTCGTCATATACCTAAAGTGTCATATAAGTGTGTTTTGCTGCTGTCATGGCCGGCGCTAGGAGTTTTGCCGCCCTGTGAAAATGCTGATTTTGTCGCCCCCCTCCCCCACTCCAATCTCACATTGCTTTTATAGCACTACGTATTTAAATGGTATAATTAAGGAAGGGCTTTCGAGAAACGTGCAATGTAAAGCAATACCTATTTTAAAATATACCTTTCGTCAATGAAGAAAAAGGCATAATTTCAGATTGATGTCAACTATTGAAATGATACTTTTCGTGCGTTGAAGGAAGCAAAATCACGAACGAGCTCTTTTTTGTCCAGCTGCTTAACCAATTCGTGTTCAACCGAAGCCATTGTCAGGCTAACCAAGCGTGATTTGTAGATGTTAGGGTAAGTCTTAACTAACTTGAGTTTTGAAAAGTGCGTTCGCCACTAGTTACTAAAATAGAAATACACGATAAAATTCTCAGTGCAATTGATAGATTCGGCTCGAAGTCATTTTCGGTAATATACAGGGTGTCCATAAAGTTCCTATCTATTTTGGTGAAATAATTAAAATTTTATTAATTTTGTTCCAAAAACCCTTAGAATGAATACAGAGGAGCGTGTGACAGTAGTAATATGGCGAACCAAGGGGAAAGAAATGCAACGAAGGAGAGGTGGTGAAGGATACGTGATGCTGCACGTCACACGCTCCTCTGCATTCATTCTAAGGGTTTCTGGAACGAAATTAATAAAATTTTAATTATTTCGCCAAAATAGATAGGAACTTTATGGACACCCGTTATTTTAATATAGCTAATGGAGAACTATAATTATTGATTATTCATTACATCACTGTAATCTCGCCATTGAGCTTTATCTAATGTATCAATATCCTTCGATTGAGTATTTTTATATGCGATAATTTCTTGAAGGAAGTTGCAATGTTTTAAAGGATATTTTAATGGCACATCTTTAAGCTTACTATACAAAAAATTAAAATTTTAATCTCTCCTGTACTGAATTGATGGTTGCATTTAGTATGTAGTAGAAAAATCAGCTTTGCATCGCAGCTCTGAATCTCTGATGGATTCATCTTCAGATCCACAAAAATATCTATTCTGCCGGTTCCGCGGTTGCGCGTTTGAAAACTTGGCGAATATTTTCGATTCTAATCCCTTTTATTCTGCCAGTATCTTAGCATTGACCTTTACAATGGAAAATATTTCGTCGGATCTATAATTCTGCCTGTAATTTAGCAGTGCATCTATGCAAGCTGGATAGTCAAATTTTGGCATCTGATACATTCTGCTGGCGAAATTAATATGTTGAAGAATACTGTGTCAAATGGCAAGAGGAAACAAAAAATTGAATTCACAAAGCTTCCCAGCAAGTATTTCCGCCTCATGTGTTGCCATTCCATCCATCCATCGTTTCATCTTTTATAACGTCAAGTGAAGCATCATAAATTTCGCCCACTTGATAGCGCATTAGTCGAATTGCATCAATTCGACTCGTCCATCGTGTCTCATTGAAAGGTTATTAATTTTATGCTAGCAACGTATTCCTTTAAAACATTCAATGGACGTGTAGAGGCAGAAAAGGAAACGGACAAATTCTGTACAACTCCAAAAAAAACGAAACCGCTTCTCCGTATGCCATTACAGCATCATTTACTACTAGGTTGAGAGAATGGCAGTTGCAAAGAACATAGAAAGCTCTTGGATTTGTAACACGAATGCACTTTTGAACACCAGAATGTTTTCCATTTATGTTTGAGCCATCAGCATATCCTTGCCCTCTCATGTTCCCAATAGGAAAATTCATTTTTTAATCAAAACATGAGTGAGTTCGGTATCAGTTGTGCTGGTTAGTGGGAGAAAGCCAAGAAAATGTTCGCGAACTTCAGGATTAACTTTTCCTTCGCCATTAGTTTCAATTGCAACGAAGCGGATGAATATTTACCTCTGTTAGACGTGACTAACATCTAGAGTGGAGTAAACAATTACTCTAGTACTTTACTTTTTAACCATACTCAATATTTTATTTTTAATTTTATCAGACATATAAGGCTGATAAGCTCATTTTGAATGTCTTTTCCAAGTATTTTTACTACTTCGAGCTATGAGATATTTCTACATAACACTCTCAAATTACAATTACGTACTTATTACTCGTATCCTGGGGAAATACAAAATTTTCGCTAAACGGCGCCTTTACGAACAAATGCTAATCTTAACGAATCGCTACCATGTCATAATTTGTACGACAAATTCTTTCCTGAACTCTCTTATTCTGCAGGAAAAATCACTTCGCGTTGAGTTTGAGGCGAACAGCACACATTTTAAGTCGCTGAGTTTTCTTCAAAAGTGACATGTGCTAAATAATCATTTTCATTTTTCATCAAAATCCATTTAAGTGGAAATTGTTTATGATATAATGTAACATTATATCGTTCGGTTTTATTCAAATTCCGCGGCGTAATGATTATCAAAAAATTTTCAATGCAATGCATTTGATACTCATTTTTGCCGTCCCCAAAAGTTTCCAACCTGTGGAAGTACACGTTATGCACTCCCTGGCTACTGTTACCGCCAATTACACGCAGTTTTAAAATATTTTATTCATTTATTAAGCATGCTATATAGGAATTGAGAACACGTACGGCGGTATAATGGATGTGAAAAATACGATATGATAAACTAATCAGTTGGTGTGTGTGTGCGTGCGTGCGCGTGTGTGTCAGGGGAAAATATCACCCACCTGTTTTGTTATTCTAATTTTACGGTAATGAATTACAACTCTGTTATTTACCCATTATTCTATATAAATAATTTCCGCGATCTGTTGGTTGGTTTGTTTGTCTGATGTAACGCTACACCCGCTCGCTAGAAATAATACGTATAATAATCAGGGACGTAACTACGGTTTTCGAGCCCCACGCAAGACAAGTTTTTGGAGGCCCCATTTATATAAAAATATATGAAATTATTATACCGTTTCGATTTTTGTCGATATTTTTTCACCTTTCAATTCCAAAAATAAATCGAGACTTCTATAATTCTAACATTATAAGGATAGGACAAAACAACTCCAAACACTTGAGATGGGTATTTTCGTCTTCATTTCGACCGATAAAATCTTTAATTCCCATAAGGATATTACTACTTCGAAAACCTTACGGCAGATTACGGGAAAAATTCTAAGTATTTTTGTGGGGCCCCACGCACTGCGTGGGCCTGCGCCCACCAAGTTAAGCGCCTGATAATAATGCTTATTTTTACATACCCTCGGCAGGATTCTAACCCAGGATCGTATCATTGGGATCTAGACAGGCTAACCACACCTCAACCGATAAATAATCGAGATAGAAAGCGTAAATTTGGCAGGAATGCTCGATTCACATAGAGTAGTAGGCGCCGATTAATGTGATCACCGGTTGTTAGAATCAGCCGAGGCCAAAGTCCCAAGTGATAATGTTCAACAGTGTCAAGATTCGGACCTGGTGGGGAAGCCTTATGACACGGAGTTGAATCAATTAGTATAGATGGTGGCTTACAAGTTAGAACAGCCTTAAAAGTGATTGGCCAATCTGCCACTGACTATCAAGCCAAGGAGGGGGACGATGAGGAAACTCACGACGAATCTCAGTTAACAAGCGGCAAACTCCTGAAGATATCGTTATATCCTGTGGAGAGCGTTGGAAGGTAGTGGAACCGCTTTACAATACAGTAAAACCCCGCTATATGTTGCCCCGCTATACGTTACCCCGCTATACGTTGTTTCGCATATACGTCGCCAATCAATTAACGAACATATTTCGTTATAAGTTGTGTCGCTTCGCATATACGTCGTTTGTGAAATACTAAAAGCAAAATTTCAGAAATTCCAATTGCGGTGCATAAATTATAACTATAACAATAAAAACCTTCTATTCGGCTTTTAATTTCATGTTTATTATTATTTATATGAATTAATTTAATTTCATGTTTATCAATTCGTGTAAAATCATACTCAGGATAAACATTTGCTGGCCATGTGTTTGAGAGATCACGATGGGTTAGGTGGTTCACAAGACACACAGGGGATAAAAGGGACTGTCCAAATTTTAATGACTATGTGTAAAAACCTATTTCTGATAGCTCATATGGAAGTGCCCAAAATGTATTAGTTATTGGGATCTGATACAAGGCATACATACATGCATACAATCACACATGCATACATGCACACACACACGCACGCACACATACACACACGTGTCAAGTTACATATAATATAAGTTGTATAACTAGTAGACGGTACTTGAATTCTGCAAACATTCCAGCCCACTTTCAATAATGGGGTAAAAACAAACCCTAACAATTAGAACTTTAACGATGTCGGATATTTTCCATTGGTTGTGACTATATAACCTATAATGGTGTCAAATTTGAAGTCTCTAGGTCATCTGGAAGTGTGTCTTAATTTGAATCCTGGTATTGGGCAATAATGGGGCGAAACAGCAACTAAAAATTGCAATTTAAAAAATAATATATTGTTTACAAGGTTTGTTACAAATGCCACACATTTCTGCCAAATTTTAATAAAGTAGCACCTTTAGAATATTGATTTTATTGTTTAAATTTATGAATTTTTAACGGTCACAATAATGAACTTCATTGTAATTTTCAATGTCATTTGCCTCTGGAAGATCAAGCTCTAACTTTTTGAAAAATTTCATCTCCCTAGATCGACCGAAAGTGCATAAAAATCTGTCTACTCATTTCACTTTTATGAATTTTAACGGCCAAATAAATAAATACTATATCTAATTTTACAAGTGTCCATCTGTCTGTCCGTCTGTCCCCATTTGTATATTGAGAACCGTTCGTCGTAGCTATATGCGGTAAACGGCGTGTTGTTTCTGCTAGCTAGGAGGTTCCTGAAAAACTATTTTCATTTTCAAAAACTTCTGGGTTCGAATCTAGCAAACAATTATATTTTCCCATAAGTTTAAATGAGATTGTCGATTTTTCTGTAAGGTTTTTTCGTCATTCATCAAAATACGTAAATATGGACCGATCTTCTTCGTTTTTGCTTCATTCGACGGATAAAACTATACAGTATCTTATTCTTGCAATGTTTACATGTTACACGGTCGAATCTTTCAGAATTACGCAATTATTTTCGAAATTTTTCTGATATTTCGTATTCCTTCCGGGCGTTGCCAATGCGATCATCATTGTTGCCTCCGATTCAATTAGTGTCAATTAAACCTTCAAATAGGTGAACCAATAGCGTTATTCGCTTCTCACTTTTGTTTAATCATATAAATTATTGCTGTAGAAATGTCAATCTTTATATATAGAAACGTAAATATTAACGGATAATTATTCAGTTAACTGCGTATGGTAAGAGTTTCCAACGATTTAATCAAAGCAGTTGAATCTTCATTTCATCGTTTGAATGCTGGAATCTTACCTTTTTGGAAATAGAACCATTATATTACACATCTGTAATCCTCATTAACGCAAATAGGCTCAGGCATTGATTTAAAATTGGATGAGAATAGGGACATACGTTATATATTTTAAAGCATTACATGGTTATCTTCTCTTCATTGATAATCTACATAAACAGTAGCATTGATTGTTATAGAAAAAGAAAGGACATGTAATTCAATATAAAGAACGAAAGAAAATTAAGAACATGAAAGTTCGCGACCAATTACTGTGTAGCATTAATTTCCTCTCCAATATGAGTTTTAAAATGCAGATTACTGATAAATTTTAATTTTATTGACAAGTCGGGATAAAAATATTCAGTCCAAAAGGACCTCGTGTAATCCAACACGGCAACAAATGAGTCGGACGCGCCTCACGTTAATGTGCGAAGCTAATATTATTGGCAGTTAGAAGAAATGGATAATGAAGTTAGGCAAATATTCACACTAATAGAAAGAGGTTTCGACATGCGATAAAC
>JAXCHB010000105.1:1800000-2055753 GCA_036926305.1 Uropetala carovei | reverse complement strand
ACCAAATCCTACCAGCTGAAAATATTCAAATAGATGCACAACTGTATTGTAAAAACCAGAGATGGGAAGTCCTGGTTCAATTCCGACCTTAAATTTTGCAACTCATTCCATTCCAGGTTTGGTTCTGAGTGATCAAAAGAAGGTACAGTTCTGGAACCATTCCTAGTTTTTTTATGAATGTGCTTTTTACTGATAAAATTTTAATTAATTACAACTTTTTCAATTACATAAAAAAATTATGAAAATTTCTTAAAAGTAATGTGACCAAAGGTCATCTTTTTAAAGAAAATTTCCTTTTCTTAATTCAAAACTTTTTCCTCTCTTTTTTTGAGTCTTGCAACTTTTTTCTTCTACTTTATGTTCAACCTATTGAAATTGCGTTTTTACGCTTTCAATTTCTTTATGGTTTCAAAGATGGTAATATAATTCAGCATTTATTTCGGTAGGTTTAGTTATATTCCAAGCAGTTGACTACATACATATCAGACATTTCCAGGAGAACCTCTATGAGTTTTGCCGAAATAAAATTAAAATAAGTTAATTCATCAAGTTTTTCTTGAATCATTGTCTTAAAAAAACATCTTTGATCAATTACATAACAAGTTCAACTTCTGAATAATATACTTCAGATGGGTTTCTTTCTTTCATTTATGGATGATATTAAACATCAAGAATCAGTGGAGTAGCTCAGGTCTTTGGCGCATGGAGGCAAGGCATCTTCTTGGCACCCCTAATGGGGGAGAGATTCTATCCCCAGCCCGGGCCATATGACTTTTTTTTCTTGCCACCAAGTTCCAGGGTGGAGGGGTTTACGGTGTGTTCTGTACTCAATTTAGCATGTTGGCATCTTTAGGCAATTCCCTGTTTTGCTACCCCATTAGGGTACCTCTGGGAAACTCAAGCATGCAACAAACATATTTGAATAGGAAATTGGTTCGAGTAAGGCTAGATGGCGGGAGATATCTCAACTCAATTGCAAACCTCCTTGCAGAGCCAGCTTGAAAGATAACAGGGCCCAGTGCAAAGTCTGCATGAAAAATTTTTAATAGTAAATTTCAATAACTAAAGCAATCTATTTCACTATGATTCTTCACTATATTTTCAGATAAAAAAAGCGCGGGACCCAGTGCAGCCACACCATTTGCAATGCCATCACACTGGCCCTGCCTCCCTGGCCCATCAGCACAACATCGATTACAAGTGGGAACCAGTCTAAGGAAATACATAGGCAAAACAAAAGTGTAGTCCAAAGAATGAGCGACAAACCCAAAGACTTCAGGTGAGACATGAAGAGGTGGCAACCCGAAGTGGGACTTCAAACATATTTTGAATAGAGAGAGAGTGGGTTTTTAAATATTTTTCTGACCTGTGTACGATTGCCATTTCTTAAGTCTCAGGGACAAGCTATGGTATCACTATATCCTAAAGATATATAAGAGGCTGATTCATTGCATCTTGGGCCAGTTCCCAGAAGCATTTTTGATGACTCACACCTCTCTTAAGTCTTAATCTGTTATGTTACTCTGCAACCTCCTAGCGGATCTGCTTTCACCAATAAAAATTGGTCCGTGAGTTTGCATCCCTTAAGCCCTGCACCCAAGGGGAAATGTCCCCTCTCCCCCCCTCCCCTTCACTATGCCACTGTCAAGAATTGACTTATCTTCCAACCCCCTAATTTCATTATAACATGCCACTGTAAGGAATATATTTTTATGACTATGTAGAAAATATTTTTTATGACTACGCAAAGAATGATGATCAAACTGATTGGAAATGTATTCGAGTAGATAATTCAATGTTAGTTGTTAGTTCCTGCTTTATGTAATCTTTGAACAGCTTTTTAACAGAATCTATTATGTAAGATATAGAAACCAAATGTAGGTGTTTGGACATCTAGGTCCAAACACTTGATCCAAATTAACAAGGAAAAATAATCAGAGAATGTATATGTTTTCAATTTTGTATAAAAATGTAATTGTAGAAATCAAATAGTTTGTTTTAAATTTAAAAAATATAAAAATATTAATAATAATTTATTCATTTTTAAGGGAACCATTTTGGAACCATTCTGGAACCAAAATTTTGACATAATTGTTCCAGTTCTGACTCCGGTTCCGATACAATTTTTCTGTTCTGGATCCAGGAACCAGAACCATTTTGGAACCATTCCTTGTTCTGGAACTAGAACTTTCACAGTTCTGGTTAAAAACATTATAAAAATGTTAATTGAATCTCTTTGTTGTAAATAAAATTAAACAGCAAGAATACAATCAAGATTTTATAACCACATGTACTTGTGTATAATGCGCAGTTTTAAGGCCAAATTTTCAGGTCATAAAGTAGGGGTGCACATTATACACGGGTAACACTTTTGTGCACTTAAAATTGGAAATTAAAGTGAACCTACCTCGCGCCAGATTCTCACTTTTTGGGTGAATTAAGGGGAAAACCACAATAGTTATCAATAATCCAGGTTATACATATATTAATTATATGTATAGAACACCTAATTACTTCTATACAATTATAATTCCATCCTCTCCAAATATTCCGCATTTCACTAGCTCATCAGATGATTGCTGTAATATTTGCAACATTGCCAAGTAGACTTCCCACCAAACACACATTGAAAACAAAGAAACATAGAATAAGCAAATTGAAATAATTTTAATTAGTTAATGAAAATAGTATATCCAATTAACAATGTAAGTAATTTAAAACCTGTAGAAAGACATTTATGAACTTAATCTTTCCTGTTTCCAGATTTGTTTGTTACATTTTTGGGTTATTCCTTCTATTAAACAGTTTTAGAATGAGGTAGGAAAGAGGGAACCAAAATCCACTATAAATCAAAACTCCATCTATTTTATAGATCCCTTTTTGTGTGATTTAAAAGGATTGACAGCAGTGGTGCTGCAGTTTTCTACGCGGCATCTGTTTGGCCAACTTACTGTATGAAGCTGTTGCCATCTCAACTCAATCGCTTTCATTATTGATGATGTGTCTGTAAGACATAATCTGAAGCTTACTGAACGTAATACATATGGGCAAGTCCAAGTGTTTTAAAATTTAAACAATCCAAGGAATTTGGCTGAACTTTATGGTAATTGATAGCCATATTTCCAAAGAAAATAATAACTTTGTTAAATTCCACAATTTTTTATTGTGGTATTTAACAAAGTTATTATTTTCTTCAGAAATATGTTTTAACATTGTTAACTTGCAATAATTTAATGCTTTAATGTATTTATTTACAGTACTCTAGTTAATACTTAACATGACGATATAATTTTATTCTTATACCCAACAAAAAACTAGGGTGTGCATTATACATAGGGTATGAGAAAAAGTCGGGATTTTTTGGCAAAAAGTACGGGTGCGCGTTATGCACAAGGGTGTGTTATACATGAGTATATATGGTAAGTGTTAACGATAAAATTTCATTTTCCAGAAAAATTGACCAATATCTCTAATTCAAATGATAAACCATATAGCACCAATAACCATAGAGAGACTGAGTAAACTAGATGTACATTTCAGATACAAAGCAGTTACCATCATTAATTCACTGATAGTATGTTCTAGGAAAGAAATTAGAATATATTTTCACTGATCCATCACTGAGAGCTACTTTATAACCTAAATTTGCATCTGGTTTTCCCAAACTTTTGATGGCTGCTGGAACAACATAATTATCCTTCCACAGAATATTTTAAAAATAAATATTCCCAACGGGTAACCATATTCTGATAATCTTATCATGTCCCTATCAAGCTTATTATGTTGATTTATCTTACCATTCCTGTAGTAGCACTTACATTTTACAAACATAGTCTAATTTTATTAGGAATACACATAAAGGAAGATATGTATTTACTATGACAAGTTAATTTGTTATGGCCAGTTAAAAGGATTGATGCATTGTAAATATATCATGTAAATAAATAAAGCTGAGTTTAAACATACCAATGAGGAGTGGCCTGGTATGGGATTGGCTGAGCAAGCCAGGGAGCATGGTACAGTATTATTCTCAGTTGAAGATATGGCATTATGATTCTGACTTTCTGTTACAGGTTTCTCAAAGCGCCCCAAACGACTTCCGAGCACCATAGCACCAATGAGAGCACAGTTTCCACCCAATAAGTGGACAACACCACCTCCTGCAAGATCCTTGTATCCCAAGGCTTGTAGCCATCCATCTTCACTCCAAGCCCAATGTGCAACTATTGGATAAATAAAGCCTAAGGAAGCAATATAGCGGAAGTTGTTGAGTGAGAGTAACATAGAGGTGGTAAGAGCATTATGGAAAAAAAATATATTGAAATTTAGGGACTCCTTAATGCCACACAAATATGGCATTAAGGAATCTCTAAATTTGAATATGAGAGTACATACATAGTTTCACTTTTGTATTAACTGATTAGGGATGGAGCACCGATATATCGGTGCTAGGGTATTATCCTCTTCTGCCCTCTATTGTGACAGTATGGTATTTACAACTTCTGTCATTTTTTGCCAGCAGCTTACACACAGTTTGAAGTTTTGTTCTGCACAGCTACACAATTTTTTCTTAGGCAGTTTCTGTTTTACATGTTTTTGAACTTTACCCTTTTCATATCTGACAATGGCAACCGAAAGAAAACATGGTGAGGACCTCAGTGTAGATTTATTGCTTTCCATGCAGGAAGGATGGCTCGAAGGTGGAAGTGGGTTGCTCCAAGAGTGTAAGGATATACAAAGAATTCATGGGGGATTGGATGGAAAGGGCCAGCTATGTAGCTACTTCAAATAAATTGATGTGTCCAACACATGACTTTCTCCATACCTAAGTTGTCAATTAAAATCAAATAAATACGGCGATAGGAACAGTTCAACTTACACGCTTCAGCGCTAGCGATTCAATTGTTTTGTAAATTCACCTTTGCCGTCACTACCACGCGCGTTAGCTCCCAACTAATCGTCAATTTAGAAGAAAATTGAATATCTCTTGAAAAATTCCTAATATGAAAATTTAGTTCAAACAAAAGCTGCAGAAAAAATAATATCTACAACTTTTATATATGTGTATGTTAACGAAAATTCAGTTTTAAGTGAAATATTTAAAAAAAACTAATATTTTACAAGAGTAAACCGCTACTTCCGGTTGATCGATTGCTATCAAAATCTTTTCAAATCTTAAGAATATATATAAAATCACGAATATAGAATTTCATGCTGATATGATGAATAGTTTTTGAGTTAGAGCGCACGAAATTTCCTGTCACACACATACGGACAAACACACACAGACATCATCGAGAAAACGGTCAAAACGTTTTCTAGGGACCGCAAAACGTGTATTTCAGTTGAAATCTCGAATTCGATTTTTTTCATGAAAACAATACTTTCTCTATACTACGTATATGGAGAAAGTAAAAACGATCATGTAAATATTACTCGATTCATATTTGCAATGCTTTGTGCCAATGTAGACCGATTTAGCAAGAAAACAATGCATGCAGTTGTTAATTTGCGATGAGTGCGAGGATGGTCCGATTTTCTTTTATTTTGAGTGGACCAGTGCTGAAAATGGTCGTACAATGGTAGAAGTGACTGTCCAGCCTCGATCTCGCCCAGAAATACGATATCTATCTATACGCCGTATACCTAGTTCCTGAGTGAACGTTTAACTTATCCCCTTGTTCCTACACCGATCCGGAGCGCATACCTAGTTGTGAACAAATATTTTCCGCCCCTGGAATGGATCAACATTTAGATTACCTTAAAAAAATTATAGAAAATTCAAATAGAAGGAACAAGCTTATGGTCAAAAGATTTTTATAATTTACTATAGGTGAATCGTCACTGATGACGACTGATTTGTTGCCGAAACGCGCATTTGGTTTTCCTAACTGTTTAATGGTTACTTTAGAGACGTTTTTTCAATTTCCTTAACTCGATAATCTTATTTCGAATCCACAAGGAGAGCTTTTCTGGCGTCTACTTAAAGACAACATAAAAATAATAATGGTATTCTATCGAAGATTAGACCAACATTGGAAAAATCATGTGGATAACTTTGGTCATCTACATGAATTTTCCAACGGATTTGAAATTTACTGCCGATTTCTAAAGGATTTTACAAAATAAGAGCTAAGAGAATTATTTTTAGGTTGACCTACTTTCGTTTAATCGCAGTGGGAACAGGGGTCCCCTATCTGCAATTACTGAGAGAATCGGTTGTGATATGGAATCATATTTCTCTCGCAATGAAAGTTTTACTTTTCCTTTATTATTTCTTTGAAGTTTTCTTTTTTTAAATCCATATACCTTACGCGTGAGTAACTCACATAAAGTCATAAATTTGCGATGAAAGATTTGAGCGTTTGTATCGCTGAAATATTTCCGTCAAAAATGCGACGGTGTTATAGATTTACAAACGCATTTTTAAAGACACTGTATTTTCCCTAATGTGTATGCGTTTTTGAGTTCTCCGTGTTTTGCAGCGTCTTCTTTTTTTTGTGGGCCTCCTTCTCTCGGGCGGAAATGGCGCCATGGCTCTGGAGCAGAGACATACTGTCAGACCGCGGATGGCCGTGTGGATCTGTCGTGCGGACAAACGGTGGCGGGGAACCAGAAGTCTTCCACTTCAGGCTCAGCGAATCGCCGTCGGAGTCGCTTTGGAGGGATGGTAACGAAATGGCGCCCCTCCATCGAGTGAGTGACACTAAATCGCGTTATTAGTTGAGTATCTTCGGATGACATTTTATTCCTTCACTTCCGAAAATAGTCTAAACGTGTTCTATATATATATAGGAACCTCAAAATGTGTATTTCCGTTAAAATCTCTAAGTCGATTTTTTTCGTGATCACAACAGTAACAAAGCAAAATATCTCCGAAATGGATGGTTCTACGAAAATTATCAGGCAAAATTATTATTTCCTATCGTAAAAGAATACAGTCGTCCTTATTGCCGTAAATTATATTTTGAATATGTTTACAGAATTCACCGCTACATGGTGGTGGCGCTGTAAACTGGAAAAAGTAAAATATCTACGAAATGGATGGTTCTACGAAATTTTGCTTCAAACGAAACTTGGAAGAAATATTATTCTCTACAACTTTGGTCCTCACGAAGATTACCAATAACGATGTTTTTAAGGAGAAAACCGAAAAACCGGTTATTTATAAATAACTCCTAAATAATAACTACAATAGAAAATTGTTTCAAATGAAAGTTGTAGGAAATTACATTCTCTATAACTTCTGTATAGAATTATGTATACAATAATGAAATTTTAGCGAAAAAATATCGCAAAAACCGAATCGGGTTTCGAATAAACCTCGACTTCTGGTTACCCATTATTGTCCAAAAACTAATCAGTTCTTTGTGCTCATTTTAAAGTGTTATATATGAAGTTTGGTAATGATATGGCACGTACTTTTTGAGTTAGAGCGCCCACAATAACATACACACACACACACAGACATCATTCCGAAAATAGTTTAAACGTGTTCTTGGGACCTCAAAACGTGCATTTCCGTTAAAATCTTGAAGTCGATTTTTTTCGTGAATACAGTACTTTCCCATTACTACCTATGGAGAAAGTAAAAAGAGGTGGCATAGACTGAGCTTTGACTTACTAACTAGGACGATAGTAAATTCTTATATATACTACAAACAAACTACTAATAAGCCAGTTTTGCCTAAAAAATATTCTATTTGGATGTAATCAGACATCTCATTGGTGACTGCAGTAGCAGAAAAGCAGGAGGACTCAGGGCAAATATTTCTACTATGGATAATTTTAGAGTGCCATTATCCTGATCAAGTGGAAAGAAATAAGAACAATATAGTAATGCAAAAGGATTGTGTAGTATGCAGGAGAAAAGGAATAAGGAAAGGACAAGTTTAGTGTGTTCCATTTGCAAAAAATTGCTATGCATTGACCTTTGCTTCAGAGAATACCACATGAATCTCCTGTAATGTACAAACCAGAAGTCTATGTAAGTTTTTAAATATTACTGTGGTCCCTCGTTGCAATCAAGGAAAAATTTAGAGCAGATCAGAGTTAAAGTTTTTTTCCAATCATACTTTACTCAAAAAGATTTTTTTAAATTGGACATTTTCCACCATTTAATTCAGTCCCAAATCAGTTAAGCTGAACCAAGAAATAGAGTAATGAAGATTTTTTGTTATTAATAATGCTAATTTTTTAAAATAATTACAATTTGTATATTTACAGTGAATAAGATGCACTCTTTTGTCACAAAAATGTGTCCTAAAATGCTATGTCTTATAAAATGAAGGTTTAAATGCCAATATGATACTTCATTTAAAATTTAGACAGATATACTTTTCAAAATTTTGCAACATTGTTCGATATATAGGGTGGTTTTATAGCAGTAAATACTACTTCAAACAATACTACAATAAAAACAATGTGTCTGTGTGAACTATCTGTAACCAATCAACAGTATATGCATTTCGTGGGATACAAAAGACAACATTGCTGAAAATCTCAGAATGTGGGGCTTTTTACTCAAACATGCTGCACATGGAAAGTAATGAAAGATCTCAATGACTTTCAAACCGAAAGAAACACTACCCAAATGTTACTTGTGATAGAATTATCAGAATACAAGATTATACTGTTATACTTCAGCATTTTTCTCAGAGGCTCCTGGTGTTATTGTACCGACTTCCTGCAAAATCTGACTTTTTTTACTCAATCATCAATAGTAACGTAATAATAATATCCCTTTCTCTTATATTTGCTGTAGTGATAATGTAATGTTTTTATATGTCTTATTCTGAGCATTGAATCACCCAGCCATTGAGCAAATTCCAAGTTAATTTTAACGATTATATCACATTTTCGGATTTTTTCTCGCATATGTAAATGTGGCTTATATGAGAGTAAATATTGTATATTTTCAGAATTATTAAACTAATAGATGCTCCTCAATAAATAATTATCTTTGTTGTTTTTTAAT
Source organism: Uropetala carovei (assembly GCA_036926305.1). Classification (NCBI taxonomy): domain Eukaryota; kingdom Metazoa; phylum Arthropoda; class Insecta; order Odonata; family Petaluridae; genus Uropetala; species Uropetala carovei. The sequence goes on along the minus strand of JAXCHB010000105.1, from coordinate 2,046,776 downwards.
CCCTGATGAAACTTATGTTCTTAGCCAAACAAATCTGTTTTATGAGTAAAAAGATTTAAATTGGAAAATGACCATATTTTCAGGGGTGTGACTTATAGCTGGTGCATCTTATACACAGGAAAATATGGTAATTCCATAATAAGATGGTAAATCTAGAGGAGGTAACCGGAAGGAACCATTGGCAAATGCAGAAATGATGCAAAGAGGGACATAACATTCGATGCCCCTCTAAACATGATGCCAAAGAATTGTTTTACCTGCTACCGCCAAACCTTCCATGTCACATGCCTATCTATAAAGAAATTCAAAAAATTTTTGTTGCCTGACAATGCAGTAATACTATGAAATCGATTGCATTGCATAAAGTTGTGTGGATATTGTGTTAGTTTCTTTAAAAATTTGCGAGGAGAAAAATTTTACACTAAATATTTTAAATTGTATTAAGGAATTAACAAAATTGAGTCTATATTTAAAACTGTACTTCAGATGATAGATTTAATGATATTTTAATAATTGAGAAAGAAATAAGGCAGATATGAAGTTTCACGATATTTTATAGATTCGGACTCAAATGAGAACAAGTTAGGAGAGTGTACAGCATATCACAAACGGGCATTTCGTACAATGGAGTATTTGAAAGAAATGATATACCTGTACGTAAGGGAAGTAGCATTTTAAAGTTATTTTCTTCATCATAAATAATCCATTTTCTTCATATTTAAAGATATTGCATGCACACATAAGGAAATTAAACGTATTTTTGTGAGATTGTTTATTTTAGCAACAATGAAGAAGTAACCATGCTAGAAATTTTCTAAGTTCAACTCGAATTAAGACTTTCTTGTATGGTTTTATTGATAATGGCTACTCCTATGATAAAAATGTATGGGAAAGGAAATACTCTACTTCACCAAAGAAACCCTCCCCGTTGTCCGGTGATTGGGTTTGTAAATGTCGAGACCGGCCAATCAGTTTCTTGTCCGATGATTGGGTTTGTAATATTCAATAATTCAACAATGATAACATTCAACCCTGACAACTCCTGCAGATAATACATAACCTGCAAAGGGTCCTGGCTATAATATGTAAGTACCGAAGAAAATCGCAAAAATGAACCACGTATGCCAATCAGGGATACCACTGTACTAGTGACAAAAAATTAAATTTTTGTCATATCTCGTAAAGTATTGCTCATATCAAAATATTTTTCAAATAAAAGTTGTAGAACTTGTAAAGAAGAGTATTTTCTTTCCCATAAATTTTTATCTTAGGAGTAGCTGTTATCAATAAAACCATACAAGAAAGTCTTAATTCGAGTTGAACTTAGAAAATTTCTTGCATGGTTGCTTCTTCATTGTTGCTATCGTAAACAATCTCACAAACAAACGTTTAATTTCCTTACGCGTGCATGCAATATTATTAAATAGGAAAAAATGGATTATTTTTGAAGAATATAAGAACTTTAAAATGCTATTTCCCTCACGTAGAGGTATATAATTTCTTTCTAATACTCAATTGCACGAAATGCGCCCATTTGTGATACGTTGTACACTTTCCTAACTTGTTTTAGTTTTGTCCCAGTTTTCAGTGTTCTGTCCTGATGCCCCGAAGAAGTCTTTCGGAGCAGAACATCTGGAATTTTATACTTTAAGCACGATAATTTTTAATTACCTATATGTGAATTAAATATTTATTACGATTTATTTTTGAATCCATTTTACGTTAATATTGTGTTAATATTATTTGAAATTGTAAAATTACTTGTTAACCATTAACAAAATGACCTTGCAACTACATAAGAAATTTATTTTACATAACATTCAAACAAAATAACTAAAAAATCAAATATCGTTCCGGCATTATTTCCGCAGAACATATTATGTCGAGGTTTTGGTCACACTTTGGTCAAGATGAACTTTAAGGACATGTTATATACACATGAGGGTTTCAAATGGTAAGTCGACACTGAGTCGCCCTCTTATACCAATCATCTGGAAGCAGCCCTGTTAGTTTACACCGTGTGCGACACAAAGAAATACATACTTTTTTATTAATCTTCCACAAGCGACAAAAAACATCGAAAATAATCGTAAAAGTTGTTCGAAAGTGAAAAGTCATTTTTATTTTCATAGTGAACATTGTTTTCAACTTAGTACAGCAAACATCTCATTCACTTATTTCCTCTGCAATACAATGTAAGAACTTCCAAGCAGTTTGTAGCTAATATGTTGTTTATGTTATATAAAATTTCAACGATAAAAATATTATATTATATAGCCCCTGCTTTTAAGATAACAACCTTACCGGAAATGATGGAGGTATAGATGATGTAAGCGATGAGCGTGCACCTCTCTGCTAGAGCCCCGGAGACGATTGTGGACGCAGCGGCAGCAAACGACAATTGAAAGAACCAATGGCCTTTTTTCGAATGTGGCACGGAATCAGATCTCCATAGTGAAAGGCCTAGAAATGGATTTCCAGTTCCAAATGCCAGAGAGTATCCTATCAACCAGTAGGTGACAGCACAGATGACTATGAAAAAGTAACGAATATATTAAAAGTTTTTATTGCATTATTATGAAACAACATAAAACCCAATGTCGGTCACCCTTGATTTCTCGAAATTTTATGATTTACAGAGGTCTTATTGCTCTTTTTTCTGTCATACTTCCTGTTTTGATCGCCCATTCCCATTTCCATTGATTTTAATTACTAAGATAGGCTTTTTAAAAAAGCGAAGCAGGCTGATTTTAATTGAATGGCGAAATAGGGTGACAGCTTGAATGCTTAATTTTCCGATATGCAGCATACTAATTACATAGGACATTTAAAAATATTTAGGATCATCGTAGGCAGGGGCGACCGCCCGTGTACGAGTCTCTCATTTGCCGCCCTTTTTAGGCGCTCTTTACAAAAGTTAAAAAAAACGCCTTATGGTTTGATAAATTTCCATAGCCAATAAATATGAAAGAATATACGGCATATTATAATAAAATCCGCATTACTGTTAAAAATACAGCACGTGTCTTACGATAAATCGGCCGCCCATGTGCGTCGCACACATCGCACATATGATCGTAGGAGTTCGAGACTTGTAACAACGAACGCTTTAAAGAAAGAAAATTTGTTTTCTTCCGTCTATGTTCGAATACGCGTTGAATCGATAAACAAATTAGGTTTTAACGCCAAAATTTGACGTACTTTACGGTTTCGTGTGATTGCGTATGATTGATTGGGGTTATAAAATCGTGTCGCATGTTCACATATTCGCAAAATTTCCAGGCCATTTTAAAGTTTAAACAATATAGTGGTAATGATAAACATTACTACGATAACGAAAATATATAAAAATTCCATTATTCATTGATATTGTGTCAATGAGTGTTCTTAAAGCAAATATAGAGATTAAAATTAGTGATTTTTACTTTCTCCATATACGTAGTAAAGAGAAATTATTATTTTCATAAAAAAATTCGAATTCGAGATTTTAACGGATATACACGTTTTGACCATTTCTCGATGATGTCTGGGTGTGTGGGTGTGTGTCCGTATGTGTGACAGAAATTTTGCGTGCGCTCTAACTCAAAAACTATTAATTAGATCAGCATGAAATTATATATTTGTGATTATATATATATTCTTAAGACTTGAAAAGATTTTGATAAAAATCGGTCAACCAGAAGTAGCGGTTTACTCTTGTAAAATTTTAGTTTTTCGTAAATATTTCGCTTAAAACTGAATTTTTGTTGACATATATATACTTATATAAAAGTTGTAGATATTATTTTTTTCTATAACCTTTGTTTGAAATAAATTTTTCTATGAGGATTACTTCAAGAGATATTCAATTTTCTTCGAAATTGACGGTTAGTGAGCAGCTCGCGCGCGTGGTAGTGACAACCAGAGCCAGATAGAGGGGGGGCCAGCGGGGCCATTTGGCCCGGGCCCAGAGGGGCCCCCAAGATTTGTTTTATTGATTTTATTCATATATTTGTATGGATTTCGGAGTGGGGTGGGGCCCCACATTTGTGACTGGCCCGGGCCCCATCTCACCTCTCTCAGACCCTGGTGACAACAATTGAATCGCTAGCGCTGAAGCGTGTAAGTTGAACTGTTCCTATCGCCGTATTTATTTGATTTTTGTTAACAACTTACGTAAGGAGAAAGTCATGTGTTGGACACATCAATTTATTTAAAAAGATTTCGAGTGCATTTTCAGCGAAAGCTTTCACTCAAAACAGCAAAATAAAATTATTAAATTTGTTTTAACCAAAGGATTTATATGCACTAAAAGTATATATTTCACATAAAAGCCAAAACAGTTTAGGGATATAAAAGTTGTCTAGTGTAAAGTTAGAGAAAGAAATATTCGTTAATATTTCTTTTCCACATAACTATTACATGCCCAAAATTATTTTACATTCTGGAACATTCAATTGTGTGAATTTTATATTACTGTTTATTTTCAGTGCGTGTAAAAGTTGACTTCGTTAATTTTTTTAAATTTAGAATTTAAGGTATGCATAGCCGTCATTTGTGATGGACAACTACACTAGCATATAATAAACACTAAAACCCTTTTGCCTCACGATTCATGCGGCAAATATTTTCGACTTTTAGTATTTTTCGCTGACAGCCTCGAATAAATTCCACCTAGGTCAACCTTATTTCGTCATTTATTTATATTCATGCAACAGCTCCATTTTCCCTGAATGCTAGTACAGAGTTTCCAAACTGAGAGACGCGAAAGGTTTTCAGAGATTCGCAAAGATTGAACGTTTTTGTTTTATCTTCTAATTTTAATATTGATATATATTAGAAAGAAATTCTTTTACGCAGATAAAATAGTTATTTTATAACATTTTGAAATTAATATGATTTTTAATATTTATTGATTGATGGATAAGGTTGGCTGCCTTAAAAGGGGGTTGTAGCTTTATTCCCTCAGACTTTTTTCAAGTCTTACGCGGCCAGCCAAACTTCGTGAGTGGTAAGGCGGTGTTTAAAAAAATGTGAACCCAAAATTCAAGGGTTCCATCGACTATCCTCGAAATGGAAGAGGAATTTTCTTCTATGAGTGATGTCACGGAAACTATCAATATTTTTCTTTTTAGAAAATTTGTAATTTTCTCTGCGATTGTTCATATGATATTTTCTGACATGTGCGCAGACAAAAGTAGCTGTGCGCGGAGGAAAATAGCCGTGTGCGGCCGTACACTCGCGCAACTTAAGAGGATATATTGGGCCGCAGTTTAGGAACTGCAGCTATAGGCACTTCCGCTTTACCCCTTCCTCCCAAATAAACTTCCATATGCCGCTATTTAAACATTGTATTTTACGATACGATTATAATATTAGTCAAGTCAATCTAGTCAGAGCCGGGACTACTATTTTGGCACCCGGGGCAAAGGACGTGAATCGCGTCCTTAGCTCAAACCCTGTATTTTATGAGAGGCAAAAAATAAAAATTATAAATACTGTCTGCCCGTCGCCGCCAATCTCACTTTATCACGCCATTTCAATAAATTTTATGGTTGTAAGTATATATGTTTATATAAAATACATACATATAATGGCAAGAGCCCCGCTCGCCCTGAATCTAGTGATTGACGTTGTGCACTTAAGCTCGAGTAAAACTTACCACTCTCCTCAACTTTTCAAACTTATTCCGATAGCACTATTTATATTTGTCAAATAAATTTTATACTGCCATGCATCGTCGCAGCTAAACGATCTGTAAAATATTATAACCCCTATTTTAAACGCATTGCAAAAAATGCAGTTCTGAGGAAATTTATTTCAATTAAGTTTCTCTGCCAGAAAGGTAGCGTATAAAGTTACGAAATACATAAATGTCATAAAATTTGTATCTTCTCTTTTGAAACTCAAGCTTTAATTAGCATTGAAATCCTTAAACGTGAACGTGAAACACTTACACATGTCGAGAGTATTCTTCATTAGGACACTGGCGGCATTTTTCTTTCTCACGGAACCCATTTCTATGCACGCAAACCCCAACTGCATCACTGCAATGGAGAAAACAGCAGGAAGGGAAGTGTAAAGACGTAATATTTTTATTTTATTCATAAAATAATAATTGAATAATTAACTCACGGCAAATGGTTATTCCATTCAGGAAGAGAAAAACGTCATCCAAATTTTCCTTCGACAGCCTGTCTTCAATGGACGAATTGTACGAATGGAACGTCATTTCTTCTTTGGGATGCTGTTGTAATGTGAGATAAACAAGTGTTATGGCCACGACAGATACATATTCCAATAAGACGCGAAACCACACTTAACCAGTTTTTAATTGTGTAATTTATTCACCGCTTTAGAGCATGAAATGACTGAGAAAGGGTGTGCCATGGAGATAATAATAAGAAATGACCAAAATGAGGAAGTTGTTATAACGCCAACACGAAGATTTTCGACACGCACGAAAGGTGCCTCGGGGAACTGGGACCCAACTGGCTATTAAAGGGTTGAGGCCAATTTTCGTTTACCCGCTGTGATACTATAGCAATTGAAGATGGAACCGATTAAAATATAACGGTAATTTCTCAACCTGGGTTTTTTAATTCGCGATCTCTACTTTTTATTTCCACAATTACTGAACTGCGAATTTTGCTACAAAGGTGATCCGCCGTTCTTCCGAAATATCGCCAGGAAAATTGAGCATGAATCCATTTCAATGCATTGGATACCACATAATTTATCGCTTTACTCGCTTGAAGTACTTGCGGTCATGTTTCTTTTTAATGATTGGAATAAATTATACTGAACAAACCCATGTTAAGAAATCGTATAACATTTTAAAATGTTACAGCTACATATATGCATATACACAGTGCTTTTTTGTGCCGGTACGCGTACCGGCACCTTTTCTTCAGAGCGATGTTGACCCAGTCTAATTTCGGTACCTACATTTTCATTTAACTTAAAGTAATAAACGGTTTCTATAAATGTTAAACATTTTGATTTTTATTATAAACGTTTTATTCAAAGTTCATCAAAAATTCAATAGAGAAGGGGGAGAGGGTGCAGGAAGAGGTGGATGGGGGATGGGAGTACCGGCACCTCTTTTTTTATACAAATAAAGCACTGCATATACAAAGGTTTTAATATCTAGAAATCTAGATGCGATAAGGGACTGAGTTTTTGGCCCCGATAGCTTATATAGCGCTTTCGTAGATTACATAATATATATTAAATGTTGCTGATATGATCCAAGTATGACTGCTTTTCAAAGCCTATTATGATGATAGGTTATTTTTTAATTCAAATTTTTGTTAACCCTGGGTTCATTTCTTCCTGGATTGGTTTAAAATCTGTAAAAAATGCGCTCGAAATTCAATACTAATCTATGTTTCTCTGAGTTTATATGTAGATAAGTTCAAGAGTTACTAAGGGTAACGATGTAGAAGTGATTCTTCGAAAAGACTACGAATCTTTGAATGACTTGAACGTGAAATTTCTGGCACTGGCAGATTATCTAAACGAAGGCCAGATCAAAACCAGAGGAATATAGTTAGGATATACCAATCTTACTCTATGTACCAAAAGTTATAAATACGTAATAATTTTAAAACCCGGTCTCGATGATTTTGTATGTATTTTTTCATGCGACTTTTTAATGATGTAAAAATGCAGCGTGGATTTATATATCTAGAGCTTGAGATACGGGAGTATTGAAAGGGAGCTTGCAATCCAATCTTAGATTATGTCACCGCAATCTATGACGGGAATTAACAGAAATTAAATTGAGGTCAGAAAAGTTTTGAAAGTGATTTATTTACTCGGTGACACTCGCTGTCATTGTTTGAAGATGATCGATCATCTTCCTTTCTGGATACTGTGATTTATGAACCTACGGTGACGGAGCACCCCAACTTGAAAAATAGAGGTTTATTAGCGAAAAATGCCCCGATTAAAGATCGCAGTTATATATGGGATACATTCGACCAACGGAATTTACGTATCCAACCTAATAAATTCATGGTGGATCCGATTGGATCAACGGCACATTACTTAAAGATTATTATTGGCTTACGTTTCTGCGACTTTGCAAATAGGCTCCAGGAATCCACCTGTTATTTATTATGATTAATTTACTAAGGGTATAATGAATTATGAACCTTAAATATTTTAATGACTGACGGCACAAGACCTTTGGTAGCTGCGAAATTGTGAAAAATAAACCCGGAAGGAAAATAACGTATTATGTTATTTGGAATATAACGTTTAGAAAATTACGTTTAACTTTCTAATCGATAAAGTCAGGCTTCACTTGGAGGAATTTACACATCATGATAACAGAAAAGATATACTTAGTATCTTCCCTTAACTTGCTGTACATATCATTTATAGGATTTTTGGATAGAACGGTACCAATCCGCGTATCTTTTATTCTGATTTTTCGAGAGTTTTTACTTATTTCATGAATACTGTCAAAATTTCACAACGTCCTGGAAAATTTTGTTTGGTTCATTTACGGATGATGATGATAATGGTTTATTTTGCTTCTGAAATTCATCGAAAATAGTACGACAAAAGAAAAAGGAATATAGCCTCAAAAAAGAAGGTCCGTCGGTTATATTAGGGCTGTAAAAAGTAAAAATGTTGTCGTGTCAGGTTAAAAAAATAATGAAAAAATGTAATATTAGAGAAAGAGTGCTTAATAGAGGTATTAGTGTATTACGCACGAAATATAACTGATAACAAGACGACATCAATTTAATTGAATCGCTATTGTGAAATTGCACATGTAGTTGAATGATAAGGGCCGCTGTTTACATTGCAAAAAACAAATGCTAATTCATTACGTCGACAAATTGAATGTTTCGCACGCGTTGTGAATTTGAAGATCAACTTAGCATACTAGTATATTTTTATGGGTATCAGATCAGACAGTAAATTACACTTTCAAGAACTAGTTGTTAGTTGTTCGCGCATTCCAGAGTATTTGACATTTTTATACGCCCTTTTACATGAACACGAATATGTTGAATTGCCAGAAGTTTGATGATAAGAAACATTACTGTTAGTAAAAATGAATGATCAAAAGCGAACTTTCCCTTACCTGGGGGATAGGGTTGATACTTGTCCTCTCCACTGCCTCCATATTTCGACTGCTTCCGATTCTTCCGTTAACTCCAAACCGATGTGCGTGTGGTCCGCCATTATTTCTACCGAGCATCACGCAAGGTGTCCCAGACTCAAGGTCGAACGAGGAGCAGAATCAGGCAAAAAGTTTTTTGTTCCCTAGAAAACAGTGTCTATTCAGAAGGTAATAAGGCGAAGCAATTTCCAACAAGGCCAAAATTCCAGCGTACTTGGAACTATTCCGCTCGAAAGAGCGCGTTGATTAAAGTGGAATAAAAAAGCAGTGCACGACAAGATTCCGATGCATGCCACACATGTGGCGGACGTGAGACCATATATGCCTTACGGTGCAAAGTATATGCAATATTAATAAAAAAAATGCACCACGAGTGATGCGACTCGGGATCCGCAAGAGATGTTATTCTCTCGTCTTAGGAACACATGCTCATTGTTTAGACCAGTAGTGCCCAACCTTTTCTACAGGGCGGGCCACATGGGTGGTTGCGAATCCTTCGGCGGGCCGCATTGGAAGTTGACAATTCTTCCGCGGGCCGGATTAGAGTTTAAATCAGAAGTTGTCTATATATTCTGAGGTGCTATTTAAGTGAAAATATAGCGTTAATGAGGTTTTTATAGTAAACATTCCGATATTAAAAGAATTGTTTGCGGAATTTTCATAAAAATGTATGAATTTGGGTGTTAATTTTTTCGGATTGCTTTTTCATCATGGCTTCACGGGCCGCACGAAAACCCTTCACGGGTCACATCCGGCCCGCGGGCCGTAGGTTGGGCACCACTGGTTTAGACCTTCGAGGCAAAATAATTCGTAAGGGACTTATTACAGTTGTGGAAAAAACAGCAAATCTGCCATTCGACAGGTCTTATTCTGCTGACAATGAGTTTAGCCTTCCACCATGAACCCATAAAAAGTGCTCCACCGGAGATTGCTAGTGAAAAACACGATCGATAATGGGGACTCAATACCCCGCATGTAATATAAGGTCAATTCACCATTTCAGTTTTCCATCTTTCATACCTTCGGAGATATTAAAAATAATTTCAATGGGCTTATATCCGACCCTGCGTATTTTTCAAAACTCAAACCTAAAGAAAAACAAATAACAGCAGTTCACAAATCTACACTCAAATTTTGGATCTCTATCGTTTACGATTTCCTCACAATTTTAATTTAAGCAAGTGCGCAGAAGGACAGACAGACAAACACCAAAATGAAAATACACGCGCATTTACAAAAAACGCGTTAAAAATATAAAGATGATACGGATACGAAGGAGATGCGGCGCTGCACGAAAGTTGGATAATTTAGAAATAAATTTGTAAGAGTTGCGCGAAATAGTCATCTAAAACATAGCATAAGGAAGTATTGATGTCTGAAAGAAAAATAGAATAATAACTATAGATTTAGCTATATTTCTGTATAATTCAGTCAATCTACTGGACAAAGTAGTAGTAGTAGTGGGAGCAAGGAAATTCTCCCAAGATAATGCTATGAATTATAGCAGAAATGACAATATAATGACTTCAAATTGCACGGTTCCCTTTATTAAAGCATGAGTTCACAATTTCCTCTTTCTCAGGAAAGTTATAAAAATAAAATATTTTCAGACCTGAAGCGTCTCGCACAGTGTAGCCTATAGTTTGAGGTTTATGTTGACAAGGACAATGAAAAATGCTTTAGAGCAGGTGCGTGCTACTTATAATCCGCAGGCAACATCCGGGAGTATTTTACGAAAAAGCGATTATTGATATTTAATTCAAATAATTTTATATTTCTTAGTTAACTTATCATTCAGTGGCGGATCTAGACTATTTCTTTAGTTGGACGATATAAATATTGAATCTATGTTTCTGCAGTAAATGAAAATGTATCATGTACAAAGCTTTTTTATATTTTAGAAAGAAATGTTTTTAAATAAAAGAAAGTTACAAAAAATTACAAATGACTCATATAAAACAGGAAATTAAAATATTGCGTAGCAAAGAAATAATTCCCACTTAATTCTCTTATCCTCTATTGTTATACCATAAACACCACTCGAGTCAAGAATATCTAGAAATGCTACATTCTACATGTCATTCATTTTTAAATGTACACATATGTTTAACAAAGGCTCAATTGAGAATTGTGCAAGTGTCAGTTGTTACGTCAAATATTGCACACTAATATTTAGCCTCTTTTACACACTTAATAACGACAGTCCTTATCTTTTCCCAACAGCGTGTAATAAGCAGGTTATGTGTGCTCTTTCTGATGTACAGTGGTGGTAAAAAAAAACCGCACCACTTTACGAGCGCTACATCGGAATTTCAGTGAACTACTAGTCTCGAACTAACTGTCAAGCGATATGGCAACAGTGATAGTAGAGGAGGGGGTGAAGGCTTTTTTTCGCCCCCCCCCCCCCCCCCCCCCCCCCCTTAGCGAAGGGTTTACGGTTCTCTCCCAGCTCTTAAGGATCGGATATTTTCCCTCAAGATAATGGTTTTGAATTCAGTACCGCTTACTTTCCCCATTGCGGTAACACGTGAATGAGTGTCAGATTTAACTCTTTTCATTTCAAAATTAGTTAGAATCGAGACACGAACTCCGGAGTTTAACATACGGACGTCAAAAAGAACGATGTTTATTTTTCCATTCAAGATTAAATTAATTAAATTCCGAGTTAGCATAAATATTTATTAGGAATCGAAAGGAATACACATTTGAACGCCTTAACAATGAAAAATGTTTAGTTGCGACTACTTCACGTAACTGAACTAATAAAACAAATAAAGTAAAAATATACGCTTTTTATCTTTATTCAATAAATCACCTTTTCTACACCAAGAACCCAACTCGATATTAGGGATTAAAATGAATTCAACACGATTAATTTACACCACATATTTAATTTCTCACTAGAAAAACTCCATTTAGCTAATTATTGTGCTATTAAATGTCACAGAGCAAAAGGCTCTAAAACATAAATACACTGCCGAAATTTTTCTCGATAATTTAAATTGCGTATTTTTATTATATCTTGAAATTATCGGCATACTTGAAGATTACAAAGGAAAGCCGACATCTTTGCAGGTGTCGTCTATGCGTGTCAGAGGAAGCCGACAGTATTGCGACTCGTATAAAAAGGATCAAGATAAATTCATATATTAAATTTCTAAATCATTTTCAAAATTAACTCTTTTTGCTACATGCGATTAATTTATGTGATATTTTAATTTTCTGGATTATATTTTATTCAATTGTAATATTATATTATTGTAACGAAATTCAACACTTGGAAATAATTCTTATGAAACCAATCATCCATCGGGTTCGAAGAATGGATCGAGCGGACTCGGCTTTCTGTAGAAATTTTTAACAACTGGTTCTAAAATTGCTTCAAAATTTAACAACCGATTCGCGCGAACCGGTGCGAACCAGCTGCAGCTCACAACTGGATATAACCCCTTCATAATAAAAGTGACTAAACTTCATGATTACCCGATATTCTTCCGCTATCTATTCCTGTGCTATACTTTGGGAAAATAAAATCCGTGTTGTTGCACGCATGACAATTAAGGTTAAGATGCAACAGAAAAAACTTTTTATATTATAATATAATCATGAAATTATTTCTTTTGGATATATTTAAATTGACACACAAACTAGTCATTTTGTTTCGAATGGAGTAAGTTAGAAAACTTAAATTTCCAAACTTCCAATCATATTGAGTTGAACTTTTTTTTAATAACTCGAATTAAGATTAACTTATTTCATAGAAAAATGCATCCAAACGCATGTTTAACATAATTATATTGCCAAGAAAATGAGCAACCATGCCCTGAGCAGGATTCCTTCTTTCGCAGCGTATTAATTCTGGAGCGTTTTCTCTCGCTGTCTATACACCTACCGCGTTCTCTCCTTTCATACTCTCATACTTTCTTCTTTCGTACGTGATACTTTTCAATCCCTCTCTTTTTCCTATATTCCTCCAGCAGTTTCTTCTTCCGTTTCAATAAATCCCACAAAATATCAGTAGCATAGATTTATTATTACAGTTTTCAGATTTAAAAAAAATCGTAAAAAAAATTGACATCAAATTTTTCATACAAATTGTGTACGCATTCCGATATTCTTTTACTGATTACAGCGCTAATACAGGGAGAAATAGGAAACTTACGTTGTATTTGACGGTGTAGCGGTATGTGGATGTTTCAGTCATCGTAATTATTCTGTATTTATTTTACTTCATTAGCCCCAAGAGGAAAATTTGTGGTCAGTGGGCGAAATTTTTAAAATGGAAAACGCTCACGGAAAGGTGAAGTATATGTAATGCTACACATTATGTTGTAAATTACGATGTATTTCCGAACGTCCGTCAATCCAAATGGCATTCATTTCCTCTTGTAAGCATACAATATTTTAAGCCTGTTGTAGTACATGGACCCATTTATAATCATATTATTAAAATAAATACGGAGTAAACCATATATTTCTAAGTATATTGCTCATCGAATTTATCCTTCCATTTTGTTAATAAAAAGAAAATATGTACTCCATTTTATTTAGAAAACTCGGTCACCTTAAGATATCCTGTATTCCAATGTAAAGGAGGTAGAAACAAAATCAATGTAATGGGATATTTCCATCTTGATGACCATGGAGTTACGTCTTTCTTATGAGTTTGTGCCTTCCATATTGATCGAGATTCTTCCGCACCAAGGTAAGAGTATGTTTTTCATAATATTTTTTAAAATTTGAATCAGGATACAGTATTTTATTTTTATTAATTCCTCAGTAATGCTGATGATTTTACGACATTCAATACATTGTCAACAAAAATCATTTTAAGCTCATTAATTCAATAAAACAAACAATTATAACAAAAGTTAGTGTTAATTGGAAAATGGATTCTGAGAGCTGAGCTTTTAAATCGTTATGGTAGTTAACAAAGAATCAAACCATAGCTATAAATGTATTGGTAAAGTTTAGTCATTTGTATTCTCAAAAAGTATTTTGCTTTTGGCTATCACTAATTCAACAAAATTATTGAGGTTGTCTTGTGGCAGAAAAAAATTCAAGAACAAGCACTTTAACCCTTACAGTGCTATTGATAAAACGATTTGTCACTTGCTTAGTCTCACCTCAGCAAATTAGTTTTGCATCATATTATAGCAGTGTGCTTTTACAGAGAATAGCGAAAACTCCTGACATTAAGAGAATGGTTTTCAAAATGGCACATACTGCCAAAGTATTCAGTTCAGCATTGAAAGGGTGAAAAAAAAGACCTCAGGTATTTCCAATATCCCCAACAAGGTTGTAAAAAAACAGATGTAAATTTCGGCTAAATTAACCGATGGTGTATTACCACTGAAGATGGATTTTTTGTAGCTTAAATGCACGTTATTTTTGTAACCTTACTGTGGCTATTGGTGTTACTGGAGGCAAGTATTTCTTTAGTGTTTGTTCTTGAATTTGAGTATCACTATTTAAAACTTGGAGTCCCATGAAAAAGTTAATTTAAAAATCCATGTGGTTTTAGCATTGCTCCATCAAATTATCTGATTAAGATTGATAAATAATTTAGCTATGTCAACTACACTTTTCAATCAAGAGGAAGCTCTTATTCTCAGCCAATTAACGTTTGAATGGATTTCCATGATAGTAGAAAATTTAAGTTGGGAAACTCTGATAAAAGAATAGTTTGGAAATAAAATGACCTATTGTTGTTAACGTTTCAGAGGGATAAGGCTGTTTGAATCAGTGCTTGAAATGGAAAATGTTACACAACGGAACGCTGTATTGGTAGTGGAATGGAAATTTTTACACAACGGAACACTTTTTATAAGGGACAGCATTTATAAATGTCTGACAAAACGGAAGGGTATCATCGGTTCGTATGACCAGCCAGAGAGGTATTCCGGCTCATTTCGAGCACTGGTTTGAATATTGACTTGCATTCAATTTACCACTGAGACATGAAGTAGGTTGGGATGGTTATTACTGAGATTTGAAAATTATAACTGTACACCTAGACTGAAAAAATGTTATGCATATATATTCGAGGCTTATTTTTAATTATTTATGTATCAAACAGTGTCCTGCAAAAGGTTCTCGGGAGATGATTCAGAATATAATAAAACAACAATTTTTAATGGTATTGAAACAGTAATGCGATTATTCAGACATAATAAATTTGATGAACATGACTACAGCATATGTTTTTCCTGTTCACTATAAATTAATTTAGTATTCCTTGCTTTTATGGTAGCAATGAGTTAGTATGGCTGTCAATTTTAATTATTTATGTATTTTGATTATTTTTTCAGAATCTGTCAACAGCGGAGGAGGAAAGGAAAGCTGCACTGGAGGTGAAGAAATTGCCAGGCTTTTATAAATTTTGTTAGCTTAGAGTGCCACATTAAGTGGGGACTAAAATTTGAATGGCATGCAGGTAATAATCTTATTCCAGATATGTTTATTCATAATAATTCCTTCCTCAGGGACCCAGCTATCAGCCTTAATGGTTAGCAGGACAGGTTTGTTGAAACTAGAGTCAAACAAAACACATAGAGATATGAAAACTACGATAAAATAATATCTTTAAATATTGTTATCCAAGGAGTGTGGTGGCTTCAAAAATCCATTTAGATGTCAGTCTTTTTATAAGTTTGACTTGCTTATAGGTAAATTTTGAACTAGTTGAAAAGAAAGAGTATATATTAAAATAATATTTAATGAATTAAATGTGCAGTTAACCCTTTCTATGGTTTACATGGTTTGCAATTCATTTTTTCTGATCTATTTTAAAAATGCCTCCATACTGACCAGTGTTTAGTCAAAAGATGTTGCATTGATTCAAAAGCATCTTTTTCAAATGGGCTTGCCTAAAATCCCATTATTATGAACAAGAACATCATAGAAGAATGGTAATATAAGCTCCAGCTAGTATTCAATGCATATGATACTGGATTTTTTGGAAAATAGACACCATTGAGAACTTAGGCATGCCTGTCCCAGTGCCATTTTTGTGCTTCAATTCTAGTCATTGTTATATAGTAACTTTAGGATTTGAATTTAGATGTATTGTTATTCATTTTGGAAATTAATTAAAATTTTACAGGAGAATTATGAACATTCAAATCATCCAGAAAGTGCAGCATTTGTAATTTGTTACATTTGAATATTCCAATTAAGCATTTGATAAGCATTTTGTGTTAAGTTAGTTTACGCCATCAACATACCTTGCTCATTTTCTTACAACTTGATTTGCCAGTATTTTAGTTCATTGTTTGTTGGTTTCAATTGAATGTTTTGGTCTTTTTCTTAAGCTTGATTTAACATTGTAAGGCTAGTTTCATAGATTACAATTCAACTTTCATGAAACAATCAATGCAGTGAGTCATAAATGTGGAAATGAAAGAATGAGATAAGGATATGTTCTAAGACAGTCATCTGATTTAGGAATTCATACAAAAGAGGTTCAATTCTCTAAGAGAGGTTTTATATCAAGGTGCTTGGTGACGGTGATGTGATTGTGATTTTAAGGTAACTTCAGCTGCTCTTGGACAACACATTAATTTAAATGGAGTCATTTATACCAAGTTGACGCAACTTGGAAGCGACTCGGCAACTCTAGTCACTGAGTGACTTTTGCTGCCGATCACCCGTGATTCTATTCACCTGCCAGTCGTCTATTATCACCTTCAAAAATATAGTCACCTAAACTTCCAGTGTCTATACTTTCGCTACCGCTTATGCTGTAAGGAAAGCAAAGACATTTTTAAAGCCTGAACTTTAGCCTAATAATCTAAGCTTGTCAAATTTTGGATACTAAAAATTTTCTTTTCCGAAAGCCACCCTGATAACGGCAGCATAGACAGGATATTTCCTAAGTGAAAAAATTGTAAAAATTTAATTCTTGTATGTGCACGCTGAAACTTTCTACGCCGTAATTAAACAAAATAGGTATTACTATTATGAATATACTAGCAGGTTTCTTATTTATTATTAAAAACGTTTTCTTTAAAATTTTAATTTTTTTTTAAAAACGATACGAATTTAAGTAAATTTAAATAATAATATTTGAAAATCTAGGGTCCAGCACTTCTTTATAAGCTGTACTAAACTGGTACACTCATTTTTTGCCCCTGGAGTGTAGGCAATTTCAAGAAGGGTGTTTGAATACGAGTTCATATTCGTAGAACATTGGGTAAAGCTTTCCTAAAACGTATTATTAAAACAGTATTCCCTGTCTCCTTTTTCTTTGCTCGTTCGCTAAAACAAGTGAAATTTTTTAGGTTGTTGGTTTAACTCACGACTTAATATAAAAGAGCGAAGTGGCAAATTAAAAATATTAAGTGGGTGAATACTAAATCTTCTATCATTCTGCTTACTATGGTGACGCTGCCATCGTAATGTGCAGTAAAGGAGTATATCCTCTTCGCTTTAGGACATGTTTGATACTAGGGAAAAATCAGTTGCTTTGGTATAAATACATTGGTGACAGTGATTTGTTGGCAACTTCAGTTGCCGTCAAGTCAGATCACTGTCACCAATCACCTTGGTATAAAACCTCCTTAAGCAAAACTTCAAATTTGCATTTACATAGGCAGAGCTGAGGCATGTATAACAATATATCGTACTTCAACATTCTCAGATTTCTATTAACAGAATTTAACAACAATACTTCTACTGTGTTTCATTTTGTATTTCTCTGTTAGCTAGTTTAATCAAAGACACTATAATATAATTTAAACATTTAATGATGTTGCTTCTTTATAAACTACTTTAATAATAACACAGTGATTATTCATTAAGTATAAATGTGATTGGAGGAATTTGAACCCATGCATAAGTGTCATGCAGTGAGATGATGGTGTCTAGATTATATTATAGATAACTAGTTAATCATCCATGCCTGATTTTAGGATTATGTATATGTTTGTCACTAAAGGTGATCTCTTAACAAAAATTAGGCGCTGCTAACCCTATGTTTCCTTGAGAACTGCAAGGGTTTACTGTATTTTGTAAAATACTACAATATGAATGTTTCAATTTCAGTTTTACTTGATCAACAGACATGCTAGGAGAAAATGCACAGAAAGACAATGAGACTTTCATGATATGAAGCCATAAGTTGAGGAATTTCTTGAGGGGTTTCATGCACACTGCAATTCCTGTATGACGTGGTTAATTTACATTTTTCATTCTGAACATTACCATTGCTTCAAATAAAGTATTGCTGACCAAATTTACACTTAAATACGGCTTGTATTTTTATCAGGATCGAAGTAGACAAAATTTATAGTAATTATTTATCTTTGGAAGTGTTAGCTGAATTATTTTTTTATTTCCGTTGGAATTGATTGAAGAGTTGTCAAAAAAATAGTAAAGTAAAATGACTTGAATTTTCATGAAAATCAGGATTTGGATTAAAATTTACCATGGATGGCAAATGGATGGCATGCATGCCACTTTAGGTATGTGAGATGATTTTGTTTGGCACTCAGCAAAAATCGTTTATTTGCTGTCTACTTAATATTTTTCCATTTCTGACTAAATATAAAAGACTATTTCTAGCGAGATTACAACTATTTTGATAACTAACTGTATAATAGTAACCTTTTGCCCAGGGTCGAGAAGCTAGTTGCTCCATAATTGTAGTCTGTTCATAAATGATCTTGGGCAATGTATCTTTTTAGATAACTTAAATTTTATGTAATAAATGCATTGTTTTCTGAGCTCTAGTCTGAGAAAAAATGATCATGGTTAAACCATAAAATTATTTCTCTTTGGGTGGATTTTCAATTAATAGTAGTTTAAAGAGAAGCCAAATTTTGTAATTTTGGTATGCATGCAAAAACTGCCATCACTCGAATATACCATATTCTCCACAAAGAAAGATGACATCGAATTTAAGAAAACTCCTATTTAGATAAAAGTCTGAAGGGAATGATCTTAATTTGTACTTTGTGATCTAACTAGCATTAACTGATGTGCGTTACTTGTCTCAATGTTTTACTCTAATTCTGTCATGAGCAACAGAAAATGAATTGCAAGGCTAAAGGAAGTCTTGGTTCCCATATTCTCTATTGCTCATTTTCTAAATAAGTTTGTAATATGCATGTTGAATCTTCTGTATTAGAGTTTAAAAACTGACCAGACCATCATTTGCAGATACCGTATAGCAATGTTTTCCAACTTTCTGTAGAATTTGATGGCATCTTCAACTTGAAAAAAGGTTTTATATTTTTATTGGTACAGTGGGTTCCGCTTATTAGAAACAGTGGTTAATTGAATCAGCCGCTTTATTGAATCAATACCATAAAACCAAAACCATTTTGTATCTAACGTTTTAAAAAACCTCCGATTATTGGAATCACTTATTTCAGTTTATTGAATTGTGCAGCAATGAATGAATGCAGGGTTGTATACCTAAAGTTGCGAAATGCTACGGAAAAGCGGATTTTCGTCACATCGAGCAGAAATGAAAACCGAAGAGGAGGAAGTTGAGGAAGAGTTCAATAGATTGACTTTGATAGATGACGACATTGTTGAAGCTTTTATTGACAGAAGATGACATTGTCATAACACGAAAAGTGAAATTTGCATTTGAAATTTTATTTGTTATAAACTTTCTTATATTATATCTCTCAAAAATTAGAATAACCATGAAATTTTTATATACGAAACAGATATGAACTTTATTATAACATTTTCTTATTTGCCATAACTAAAATACGCAGACTCCGGATTATTCAATCAGCCATTTAACTGAATCAAATAACGGATTCCCGACTTGATTCTAATAAGCGGAACCCACTGTATCACGATGTTTGGACACATTCATTCCTTAGTGCTACATCATTATCAATTTATTAGAGGGAAATTGTTGACTTAATGATCTATCCTCATTTCTAAATTGTTAACGTATTTATTTAATCACTTTCCGCTGCTCCTCTGTTGGGAAACTGCTATACTCTATAGCACTGAGTAAGAACTCCCTGGATCATCCAAGTGCAAATTAATTCGTCAACCAGGCGACTTTTACATGGCTTACTGGGAACCGTACCATAACTAGATATTTTATTAACCAGAGCAAACTACTAAATATGTAACCTCTCCCCATTTAAAAAATTATTTTCTATAGTTTATTTAGTTATTATTTTATTATTTATTTTTTGCACCCCTTACTTAGTTGCACCTGGGGCAGATGCCCTGCTTGCTCCCCCGTAGTTACGGTACTGACCAGGAATGTCTATACTGAACATCAGAATGAAACACACTGCATACAATCCAAACCAGATTTTCCCAGTGTATGGTCCACGGACCACTTGTGGTCCATGAAGGTTTTGTTGGTGGTCCGTGGAGGTTTCCAAAATGTAGTTTTTCTTTAGTCCTCACCTCATATTTAGTTGGAACGTTTTTGGGAAAAGTTATGCAAATTTTACACTATAACATATTGAATATTGTTATTAATTAAGTTTGTAAAATTATTTCGTATTTAAAAAATTTTTCCTGCACAAATGTTGAAAATATTTCTTTGATTAAAACAAAAATAATCAGGTGATCGTGAAACATTCTGAAGCATATGTAATATATTTCAAAATGGTCAAATAAAATACGTAACCAAGTAACTCCTTTTCTTAAACATAGATACAGTAAGTAGGTTAGTGTAAGAAATGAGGTGGTCCGCAGGGCTTGGAAGGGTTGCTGAAGTGGTCCACAGAGTTCAAAAGGTAGGGAAATGCTGATCCAAGCCCACATTAACAGTTTTTGAAATGGGTAATAGAAGAAGACAAACAATTTGGAGGGAAATTAAGCAATACAACAGATGAAATAGAAAATCTAATATAGTACAAGTACTTTAATCCAGTGCCCTTGGGAAATAGACCATCGGCGTTTTCCTGGCCACGGTAGTTGGCCATAATGAAAGGTAAACAAAATCTATACAATAATTTTTTGTTTTATGATTTTATTTCACATAACTTTTCAGATTCACTTTGTTCACATCTCATTGTTCATATTTTGTTTTATTACAGTGTCCATTCGGATGGTAAGTAGTTGAAGCAGAGAGAAAAGGGAAAGATATTAACTTGTGGTGACTTTATATTTAAGTGATTAGATTTGAGTTTCCTCCTTCCTATTGTTAGAGGGATTTAGTTTGTTATATGATGTGTATGAAAGAATTTAGTGAGTTTTTAATTTAAAACCGGTATGTCAAACTGGCGGCCTGTGGGCCACAAGTCCATTTCTTTCCCAAACTACAACCCAAAAACTCATTTGATTGGACTTAAGCATTCAATATTTTATATAAATGCTTTATTTTTATGAAAAGGACAATATTCTGTCATTGTTACTGAGGTCGTATAGAACATGTTTGATAAATTGCTGTTTTCAATGCCAAAAAAGGCGTCCAGTCTTCTAGAATAAATCATTTTTTTCCAAATCTTACTCTCATAAAGTAACTGCAATCCTAATGTGGCCCTTCTATAACATTCTTCGAGTTTTACATGCCTGATTTAAATGCACAAATATCAGAGTTTAACTCTTAACATTTTGGTCTCAACATTCAATCTCTTCCGGGCCTACGGGCTTCGCCCAGGCAGTATCTATGTGACTGGAATCACGTTTAAACCACTATAGAATTTAAACAAATATTTTTTTGCTTTTTAAATAATTGGGAGTGTAATAATTCTTCATGTAAACCCACTAAATGTACTGAAATGCAATTTTATTATACTGACTCGAGTTCTCCTTTAATGGTTTTCTTGGCTTGTTACTTAGTTCTCTCACTTGGAGACAGGATCAGTCCAAGCTCTAGGTGTCCTCTTGAAGTGTTGTTCTTATAGTGGTGTAATTTTACATAAAAATTATGCTGTCATAAAGTGACTTGATTTTTCGATCTATAATTATTCCAACTCAATAAATAGGAATTAAAAATTAGAAAGTATTGTTAATTTTGTTTTTCTTTTATTTGTATTGGGCATTTTTAATATTCAATGTTTGTCTTAGTTTTACAATGAATTTGCTTAATTTACTATAGGTAACGATAACGATAAATTCAATTTTGCCTCATTCAAATATTTTCAATTAATAAATATTGATTTCATTATTTTTTAAGCATTCCAGCGATATTTGAGATTTTGATTGAATTCCGATAAGTTCCTGACATTGCAAGAATTTATAAGCCGGTGTGATGGGGTTGTGAAAAATTCAGAAAGCGCTAATATACCCAAAGAAGAGGGAGTTCTCATAAGTAGAAAACAGGTTATGTAAGTGTACAGTGTATTACAAATGGGCGCGTTTCATGCAATGGAGTATTTGAAATGTATGACATGTTCGTTTTAAGGTTCTTTTTCTACATCATAAATAATTTTCTTCCTATTTAAAAATATTTCATGCACACATAGGGAAATTAAATGTATTTTTTGATATTGTTTATGTTAACAGCAATGAAGTAACCATGTAAGAAATTTTCTAAGTTCAACTCGAACTAAGACATTCTTGTTTGATTTTCTTGATAACGTCTACTCCTACGATAAAAATGTATAGGAAAACTATTTTACTAGTTCTACAAGTTTTATTTGAAAAATATTTTGATATGAGCAATACTTTACGAGATATGACGGAAATTTCATTTTTGTCACCAGTAAAGTGCTACCTCTGATTGGCTTACGTGATTCGTTTGTGTTTTTATTATCTTTGACTGTAAGTTGTTAATAACAAATTTCATGAAAATCCGTTCTGTAGAAGTCGAGAACAAACATGCGGACGGACAAATCGAATAGGCGCTCATGCTGGAAGCGAAACGCCCCTAAAAAGCGGACGACTAAGAATACCTACCTCGGCGTTTTCCTATCTATCATTTCTTTATGCATGTGCGTGCCTTTGTTAGTAAGACATTAACAGGGTCTGTGTGATGGTGGTGCCAACGGTGCGTCTGGGCCGGGCCCGGTACTTACAAGAGGCCTCGCGCTCAAGAAAATCTGTTGTAGTTATTAAGCCCACGCATTTAAAAAAAATCGGGGAAATATCAACTGCCATAGTGAAAGAGATTGCTTTATTAAAATTTTTTGTCGCGTAAGAGGATTCGTGCGCTCACTTGGCACCGGGTCCCGCGATTTTCCTATACGGTTCTGGATATCACTTAAATCTCCGATTATGACTGGGATTGTAAATAAATACTCTGCAGCTCCAAGGCATCGAGCATTTTCGATAAGACCTGTTTACTCGACCAGTACGTTAATGTGGTTTATTTCTCTTTTCAGAGTCCCTATTGAAGTTTTTTTTTCGCGCTTCCTCGGGGTGGCTCTGTTAATCGTAGTGGCAATCCATCATAATAGGCTATGTTTTAAAAATGTTATTGTATAAGTGTCGAGCTCATTATTTTTATATAATCATGCGGTAGAATTTGGCGCGTTTTGTTAGTTACAGTATCATCTCAAGTGAACGTAAAATGATCTTAGATTTCCTCGTTTCAACGAGTGATTTGTGTCGTTACCTTTCACTATTATCCGGAACAACATACGCCAGGCATGGTAAACTCGAAGATGCATCAGGGCCTTATTAGGATTACATTTGTTTAATTAGACCCAGAGTTGTAAATAAATAAGACTTTCCGGAAGATTGTCTATTTTAAAAAAAACCATAATTTAGAAAACGCGTTATACTGTACCATAGTAGCTATGAGAAAATTGTCACCTTTTCACAAAAATGAAGTACCTACAGGAGATCGCCGAGTTAGGAACGGGTTGCGTTCCAAAAGTTAGTCTTTTGTTCAGAACTCGGAACCGTAGACAATATTTTATAATTGGTGGTTAGATTCCCAAGTCGCTCCACAAATGCCTATTTAACCCACAATTGAACTGAAATCTATATTTGCTCTGAATAATAGTAGAAAATAATACTGTTGTAGACATTCGTTTTGTCTTTCATTACCCTACCGATCGTCGGACGTGCAAGTAACTTAGAACGTAACGGGCCAATGTGTTGAAGAACACTTCCGCAGAGGGTTGACGCTACACTCCGCCGTCGCAATTCTCGGGAGGAAAACGTACGTGCGAGTTGGCGACCATATGAGCTATTTATTAAAATACCTTATGGAGCTTCGTTCCTAAGTACGGATGCTCGTAAGTCGGGAATCTGTATTTATGTAAAATCTAACGATTTAGTCGAAACGAAAATTCGCATTCGGGCCGCACTAAGGCATAGAAAGTGCAGCCGGCAGTTCGACATACCTGCCTTACGTGAACGACGAAGGAGTGTACTGTAAAAGTCTCAAAATTACCCGAGCGACTGCCAAAATAGCCGCATATCAGCCAGATGAATAGCGGTTTTACGTTAAGGTATTGATTTATTGAGAGACTTGGTATGCAATTATCACTTTCTTACAGCAGAATCGGAAATTCTTCATGAATTTCATTAATATACAGAGAATACGGCAAAGTTTTTGGTGGACTTCAAATGACAAAATACATGTATGCATGTTGGTTTGTGTGAGGTGATGCTTCTATATTTATAAGTTCTAAGTTAACAAAAAGGTACGAAATGTTATTCAGTTTCTTCTGAATACCATTAATTCACTTTTTAGCAAATATGGATAGCTTTTTCAAGTAGAAAGAAATCCGTTAAATGTTTTGGACTTGAGAAAAGACATTGGAAACCAATGTACGAATAAGATATATTCACCTTTCAAAGTAAAGGGGAATTCTTTTGAATTGGTTTCATTGTAATAATATAATAAACAAGATTGTATTTGCTGGTTGAAAAGGTAAAAACACCATTTGTGTGTTATAATTGAAGAGAGGAGCGGGTGAACCCTTGAACTGATTTCTGTTTGTTGTTTCAGATCCATCGTGATGAGCACCGTGGAAATTGCTGATTTTCTTCCAATCACTGTCGCCCTTCAGTTATTATTTTATGCAATTAGGCGAATGCCTAATTTGAAGAGCATTCCAAATGGATACCGGGAAAATAAAGGGGTCATTTGGATAATAGTATCTTCAACCTGACCAGCCAGCTGTTCTAATAAAAGTTTTGTATACTGATTTCCTTTTTGTTGCATAAAAAGTGTTGTTTATTACTTAAATGTTTTAAAACTTTTTAGGTTGCATCATTATAACTGCATAAATAAAAATGTTTGAAATAATATATTGTCACAAAAATTTTCTATTTATTTTTCAATTACCTATTATATAGGGTATATTCTCTATTAATAAATTATTTTAAGATATTACTTCACGCCAGGTTTGAGAGAAAGATTTTACAATATAAAGACAATCAGATAGAAAAAATCTTTAATCTTATCAAAACAATGGTTTCTTCGTATTTCGTGACAATTGCCCATCAAGAATGGAAATGGAAGCGTTATTCACTTGTTATGATAACGCTGCACCGCTGAGCTAGAAAATAACATGGCGTAACTCTCACAAACAGCGAGAATATTGAATCAGTAAATATGACGTCAAAGGGCGAGGAGAACTGTTACGTCAAGAGGGGGGAGGAGGGGAGCTGCTACGTCAGAGGGGCGGAGGAGGGGAGCTGTGACGTCAAGAGGTAGTGGCCTTGAACAGAAGGCCACTTTCACATTCTTGAAAATTTTGAGGAAAAACCGAAATTTTTGAAAAACCTGTATAAGTAGACCAAAAACTGCGTTTGACCTTTATTTAACCTTCTCCGACCGCTAAGTCACCTCAAATTAGTTCCGATTTTGGCCACCTGCCCAGTAAATGGCGCGTGAGAGGCATTATTCACTATAATTAGTTGAAGGCGGTTAATGGGCCAGGTTGTCATTGCGGTATTACTTCTAATAGCCACGGTGGAGGGCTGGCTAACATATCTGGTTACGAATACTAAGCGCGCGAGTTCGAATCATCCCGTGTGACTGGATTTGTTTTCGTGATTACCTTTGTTATATATTAAGATGGTCTCGGCGAACCCATAGTGGACAATTAGTTTTAATTAGCGTTATTTCCACTAAATGGAATATTTTAAATGCATTTCTCCAATTTTATATCGCTTATATGCGTGATAAACAACGTTTTTAAATCGATTTCCGCTTGCAGTATATACCCAGAAGAATTTTGGGGATAGGACGTAGAATTGACTCGAAAATTTTAAATACAAGTAGTTTATTTACAATTTTTACTCATATATACAAATATAGGATTTTAGTAGTACAATACGTATCACAAGTACAAAATAACACTCCTGTCACTGCGTCGTAAATCCGTGGAGTCTATACAATTTCAAGTTGGCGAACACGTCAGTAAATCGGCCAAACTCCTTCGTTGTTCCCGAGACTGGGTCATTCCCGTGGCGCCTTCAGGTCCGCTCCACGCGTTTGAACAGCTGACTTTGAGTATTTTCTTCTTGACGCTGCTTATGATGGTTAAGTTTTCGCCCGAAGCACATGGCCGGAAAAATGAAGCAGTGATCTTCGGAACACTCCAAGCAGGCGACGACAACCTGAGCCTGTAAAAAACACAAAGAAAGCATTAACATGGAATTACCGTCCTCTTTGTGATCGAAGTCATTGGCTCTTGACACATGAGTTAAAAATTGCTTTAATCTTGTATTTCTAATTTTATTAGTTTCAACGGTGAGAAGGTGCAAACGATCTTTATTGAGGCGTAATTCGTAAAATACTGCATAACCTGATTGTGAGACATAGGACTTTAAAATTTTATTGCGGGAATCACCGTAAGAGATGCATTTCCCGTGTTTTTACGTGGCGACCACAAAAATACGCATGGTGAACTATGGAATACAAATGAAAAAATTAACAAACATTAGGCCTACAAAAACATTGACACGACGAATTACACTGTTGAAGGCGTCCAGCTAAAACTAGCCGATTCCGTCAAATACTTAGGCGTTACTTTAACAAGCAACCTCTCGTGGGATATGCACATATGAAATATATGCGGGAAGGCTAAACAGAAACTAGGATTCATCAAACGCATAGTAGGTAAAAGTGAGGAAAAAGTCAAAGAGACATGTTACTTCTCGTTAGTAAGACCGCTATTAGAGTACGCGTCGAGCATATGGGATCCGTACGTGAAAAGATCAATCTCAGAGTTAGAAAGAGTGCAGCGAAAAACCCGCTAGATTCGTCAAAAATTGTTACGATAGAAACAATAGTGTTACAGCCTTGATACAGGACTTAGGATGGGAATCACTAGCTGAGCGCCGATCACGCTCTAGGTTAAAACTTCTCGAAAGATTTAGAACGCATATATTCTCCCGCGATGTCGAAGAAATAATAAGAGCGCCAACTTATATTGGTAGAACGGACCATCCTCGTAAAATAAGAGAGATAGCCTGTAGGACTGAGAGGTATAAAGGCTCGTTTTTCCCTAGAACGATAGCTGAGCAGAACAGAAGTTACGAAAGGAAATCAGCCGACGTAGAGTGATACTATACATTATTATGTGCTTTACCTTGGTGCTATTGCACCCCCTGCCACACACCATTGCGGTGGCTTGCAGGGTGAACTATAGATATAGATATAAAGTTATTAAAAAAGCACAAAATACTAACTTAAGAATAAAGAAACAATAAAATTAAAAATATTTTCATACCTTAAACCTTTTTCAACTGAGCTTACTGGACTTGGTTTATTGATTGAGAAGTTGGAAGATTTTAGTTGGAAGAAGAGGAGCTATTGGGTGGGGAACTGTTTATTGTTGTTATCAAATTACCTGAATTTATCACGTTCTACAATTCTCTCCTTCAGTTTCACATAAGTGCTATTAGTTGAACGACACATTCCCAACGATCGTGCGATTTCAGTATGGCTTTCACCTTTCTCAACACGCTTTAAAATTTCTAATTTCAATTCATAACTATGAGTCTTATGCACTCTTTTATTTGATTCCCTTACATTATCACTATTACATTTCCTTTTAGATGCCACGTCAAGTGATAAATTTATAAATAAATCAATGAAATAAATAAAAGAATAACAGAAAAAAGAGTGAAATCAGCATAAATTCAAACAATCAGAGCAGATATAACTACGTCTACACCAAAACTAAACCTCGCTTTAGGTCGGAACCAATTACTACGCGAAGTTGATTCCACGTATATTACAGATCGGCGGGATTGAAATCTCGAATTAATCGAGACTCAAACATTCGAGACTCGGGAGTCGCCCGTAGTTCAGAAAGAAAAAAAACAAAATAAAATGTACCAACATTTCAAACCCATTTTTACCTCTAAAATACAGAAAAATAACCTACAGAGAAACTAAACACTCCGCGACAACTAATTTAGAATTCAAAGGTGCGAAAAATACATGAACGGAATAAAACTTCTTTAAAAATTACTGAAAAATTAAGGTGTGAAAATTGCGCGAGTGAATACAGTATATTATTTCTTAATCGAGTCTTAGAAATGACTCTAAAATATGATTAAACACGATAAAGTAGAATATGATCGCGTAAGTACCTATGAATTTTACCTAAATTCATAGGTACATTTCAAAAATTTTATACAAACATAACTGTAATTTTCCGATTATAATACGCATTTTTTTCTCGAAATAGTTGACAAAAAGTTAGGGTGCGTATTATATATGGTTATAAATGCATACAACTTTTTTCAGTACGGAAATAATCTATATTTTTGAACATTTTTACCAATAAATCGTATATTTCGATGCATTTCGTTAGCGAACATGTTTTTACAAATAAATTTTACATTTCAATGCATTTCGATAACATTCCTTTAAATATTGTTTTTAAAAACAAAAATAAGAATGTTTATTTATTTACTTTAGCTGTCAGAATTACTAAAGCCTAGGAATTCATTACCACTCCCCTCACTGTCTTTAAACAGTTCCTTGGCGATCTTGTGTTTTCGCTCATCGTCTACGTAAATTGCGTTGCCGAGAACATTTTACACACCTCAATCGGCTTGTATGAACTGGACTTGATGTTCACGTAAATGATGTCGCTGGTCGGCAAAGGTCGAACTGTTATTCCAACGGACCAGGTTAATACAAAAGGCAACATTGAGGCAGGTTATTATGCATTGTATCGATCTTTAATGGCAGCCAGAACATAACGTGATATTTTCGTAAACTCTCTCAAACATATCTAGTTTGGCAGCAGAGCGCGAACTCGTATTCCAACCAATCAGATTAATACAAAAGGCGACATTGAGACAAAATGTTTTTCTACAGTGTAGCATAGCGTGATATTTTCATAAACTCTCTCAAACATATCTAGTTTTGTAGCAAAGTGCGAACTCTTATTCCAACAGACCAGATTAATACAAAAGGCGACATTGAGACAGAATGTTTTTTTATACAGCGTAGCGATCTTTAATGGGAGAGTCAGAACGTAACGTGATATTCTTTTAAACTCTCTCACGCGTATCGCATTTGGCGGCAAGGCGAGAACTGCCCTGATATTACACATAGTCAAGTAAAATTACATTGATCGTTTACAAAAAAATAGGTGCGTATTATATAGGTTGAGTATCATAATCGGAAAATTACGGTAACAAAGTAGTATAAGGGAAATTTTTAGATACTTTGTCCATAACATTAAAATACGTTTCTAGAGGTTGTACGGCTGAGACTCGCAGTATTCCGCCCGCATTCAGGCATTCATTTTTGTGTGTACCTTTTATTTTTTCCCACATTTTCACTTTCATTTTAAATGCTTATTTCTTAATAACGCTATATATTTTTATTTTTTAATAGTTAATATTTTTAATATACTGATGTGCAGTTTTGAAGAATTATTTGTAGCGTACATAGCGGTTGGTTTTCCTCGTCAATAAATTTTTCATTATAAAGCGATTTATTATTGTCCTCCCCATGATTAAACAATGAAAAGAAACTTATTGTCTTGCACGTATTGTTTCACAGTCATGGCATTGTCGATAAATACATTGTAAGCATTTGGAAAAGGATCAGATAGGAGCGATCTCAAGTGCTACAAGATCAGTGTTACTTCTTTCATCAGAGCATTGTGAGCATTTTAACTAGTGTGTTTCGAAGTGTATTTCTAACATACTACAGTTTTTGCTGATTCAAAAATGGAATATACTGCTTCAACATCTTCAGCGGGGAATCCTGTAACTCCTCTGAAAAAATGGATTGATGTCGGATAAAGAAGTTCCCGAAAGTGAATGTGGCCGTAGTGTTGTAATGGCCCAAGAAATTTATACACGTGTTGTGGATATGCTTGGCGAGATGAACTTCCATGAAGATTACGATCTGGTGGGGCTCGATGAAGTCGACGAAATGCACGGGTATGAGGAAATAGAGTTAGCTTATAGTTATATATACTATCATTGTGATTAGGAATTTTATTTAGAAATAAATGGATATTTAAACTTAAAGCAATATTAGGAAATTAGGTAATAAGTACTTTAAATGATGAAAGTGAAAATGCGGGAAAAAATGAAAAAAAGTTTCGGGACAAGTACTCGAACATCAGACCTTCAGATTTACAACCAAGCGTGCTAGACACTCCGCCAACACCGTTATCTACGAGATCCTTTACCGTGTACGGTAGTTAAGCAGTGACTAGGGAAATAATAACTTATTTTTATTAATAAAATAAAAACGGCTGGGTATTGGCCCTGATATGTATATATTTTCGTTAATCGGACGTCATGGACATTATCTCTACGAAGTTTCAGCCAAATCGGTTGGGGGTCAGTAGTGCCTTCCCCTTGTCAGTGTTATTGACTGTTCCATAAGAAATGTTCAATGCAGAGGAAAGATCCCTTACCGACCGTCTTCGGTTTTCCAAAATCAACTTCTCAACACGTGCAATGTTCAGATCTGGATGTGCTTGGCCTTCCGCTGCGATCTTCGTCCTGAATATTCAATCTTCCATTGTTGGACTCTCTGCGCCACTTCCTGACATGTCGCCCAGCCAGTACCCCATCACCGTAATCCTCTGTCTGTGGATTTCTGTCGGTGAAACGTTCTTCGCCCATAGGAAACGAATGACGCCACACAGTTCTTCGCGAGACCATGTTTGTAGCCGCATCGCCATTCTGCACGCCAACAAAAGGAGAACAAAGTAGCGCAGACTGAGATGAACCTATTCAGATCAGAGTATTCACTAGTATCATTGTAACCACAAGCGGAAAATGAAATCTGAATAATATATACAATGTTACAGCCCGGAGAACCTTACATTTTGATCGCCCCTAGTATACCTTCAAAATATTTACATAAATTTAAATAATGGAAGAAACAATAAGAATAAACCTTCACAAACATAAAGAAATAGTGCTTACAATATCTATCGTATGTTCGGCGTGACTTTCATCTGACCCGAAGACATTATTGTAGGTGTCTCTAGAATTCCGACACTGCTCCTTAAATTGTTTGAAGTCCGTCAGCTTTCCTAGGCAAATGGAACATACTACGTTAGGATAACCATCAGTCTCGGAAACCTATAGAGAAAAAAGTGATAATATTGACAGTAACTATTATAAACAAACTTCATCTCTTTAATATATAGATGCTTTCAGTGCCATATGAAATTCTTGGACCCCAAAACCAGGGCCGCCTTGAGGCCGAGAAAAACACTGCTTCCCTCTTCCCCAAGCTTTGTGTGTCAGCAATTCATCATTACACAAGAATTTTACATTTACAGTTTATATAACGATTATTTCTTTTAAATGTGTACACAAAATATATTGCAGGTTATTTTTATTTACGTGATTAATGCAAGTATTTTATGGAAAAATATAAGTAATCTATACTGTTAAGAATGCGTAAAGATGCATGTGTGCATATGAAGCTTTAAATCTATATAGTTAACGAAATTACTGAGAGTTCTTACCTTAATGTTTTATATGACAACCTGACGAAAAATAAACAAAAATTTTTTACTTAAAAATCATAAATCTCACCGTAAATGATTTCTGTTGAATGTTCAAAAGCATTATCAAACAAGTAATGAGTATGAAAATAAATTTTTATAAATAACTTTTATATTTTAACATTTATTATACTCATTACTTCAAATTTGGTGAAATTACCTGCATAAGTTACCTTTTACTGGTGGAGGGGGTGTTATATTCAATTAATCTGGATATCGAGGCTGAAGACATTTCTTGTCGTATACAAATCAACGAAGCGCAACACGAGTAATATCAAAAGTAAGTAATTGATACTATTACACAATCATTATGGGCGTAAACGTGCTTTGATTGCTTTTAATACGAGAGAGAGAGGGAGGGAGGGTGAGAGAAGGAAATGACTTTCAATACAATTAATGTTTCTGATGCCAATTTGATCTCCATAAATAAGTTGAACGATCGTATCTTTACTCCCGTTGATATTTCAGGGGGCATTACGCCAGTAAGGTTTTAAAGGAGAAATGTAATTATACTCCTTGAACGAAAAATAAACAATGTGCTTACTAGCTAAGTTAAATAAAGGTCCTGCACTCTAAATTCCAGCCATTCGCATGTTTTTCAAATGGAAAACAAAAATTATTATTTAAACTTTTCATCCAGCATATTCCGGTGTGAAAAGTAGTGCATTCGGCTAGTTTAAGCAGCAATATTGTTTATGCAAAATTTTGCATCTGTAGCTAATCGCTAAGTACGACTTTATGCGTAACAAACACACCTCAAAATATTTAGATAGAGATTATAATAATAGCGCTAACTCTTCCTTTGCTCCATTTCGTCACCCCGGCAACCGTTAAACATTAATCTGACATTATGAAACCTTAATATGGAAATCATGAAAGGTAGAAATTAAACATAAATAATGATAAGTTTTGTACAATTCTACCATTGTAATCACATTTTATGTTAGGGAATGTCATACAAATCAAATTATATATTTAAATTTCGATCGTAAGCATTTTATAATTTCGTTTCTTTTACTTTTGGAAATATATAATAGTACTTATGAAATTTGAGCGTTCTCATACTGCCAACACGAACGAAATGTAAATACTACTAATTATAGCACATAAAAGAATGCATTACAGTAAACAGTACAACGAGTGATAATTTACACTCACTTGTAACTGCAGAAGGTCTGTTATATCTTCGGCTGCAACGTAACCAAACCATTCGTTCACTTGAAAAATATCAATGAAACACTCACTCTCGCAGAGACAAAGCCTGCACATAGTAAACTCGTGTCTACACTCCATGGTGTTAGTTTTTATAAGCACGATAAGAAGAATTTCTCTTTCCTATCCAACAATACATGACACTACGAACGACTCCAAACAAACAACTCCTACGTCCATAATGGTCCACAGCGGTCCACAGCAACATGGTTGAATGGATTCGATCGATTCGATGTATCGTTCCATCGATTCAACCAATCCAAATTTTTGTACGTGGGAACGAGGAGGGAAGTTTGTAGACCACTATTGTGCAGTAGCATTTTTGAAAGTCAGTCTAAAAAAATATGTTGGCGATAGTTATGTCCCGGTTCGGAATGCCATTCATTTCGCAAAATTGAACGATTAGCCACGAAATAATTTCCGCCTAATTTAATTAACGAATGGATGCTGGTTGCTGAAGGTGCACTTGTGAAGAAATCAAACTTTTCAAAACAAAAAACTAAATATGTATTAATTAAATTAGCTTTATATGTGCTCTTTACTTTATAGTCTAGTTTTATTACTACATATATGGTTTTTTGTCAAAATGAGTGTACCACATTAGAAAAATACATGGCTGTAGCAGGTTTCTGTGGTTTTAGTATATGGCAGTATATTACTTTCGAAAAGTAATTCAATTAATTTATGTTGCGGTTAATTACGTGATTTGTTCCGATTTTATTTTGTATTTGTTTGTTTTTTGGAAAAATAACATCAACCCGTTCAAACGCATTGCGAGGAAGGAATGACTTTGGAGAATTATTATACGATTAATCAAAAAAGATGGAATTTTTTAATCATCGTTAAAATTGTTGTTTTTAAGACTTCGATATTTATGTATTGTATTTTGTATGTTTTTTGTACCTTTTAGAAGAAAAAACTAAACCTTTTTATTGTATTCGATATAAAAACTGGTTTGTAAAGAAGAAATGTTGGCTAGCCTGTGCGTTAAGACGTAGAAGTATTAAAATGGCTGACAAGGTTATCTAAACTGTGCGTAGATTATAGAGAAGTTTCATTCTATATTTACGGCAGTACCTTTTAGAAGGAAAAAACTAAACCTTTTTATTGTATTCTATATTAAATGTTGATATTTTTGATGGTGACAAGTTTGGTCGTTTATTCTACGAAAACAGTGGTCCACGAGACGTATTTTAACAGCATTTTTAAGATACTTTTGGTTAAGATGATTTGTGTACGTTTTTTAAGACACTAAGTGAAGTGAAGTTTCATCTAAAGTTTTTTACTGTTTCAATCTTTTGCTGGTGAGCAGTCTTCATATTGCGTATTGGACATTAACTATTCTCTTCATTCATTCTTACTCTGTAATATAATATTTAAATGGCTGACAAGGATATCTATAATGTGCGTATATTATAGAGAAGTTTCTTTCTATATTTACGTCAGTACCTTTTAGAAGGAAAATCTAAACCTTTTTATTGTATTCGATGTTAAATGTTGATAGTTTTGATGGTGACATAAGTTTTGGCTGTTTAATCTTCGAAAACACTGGTCCACGAGACAAGTATTTTAACAGCATTTTTAAGATACTTTTGGTTAAGATGATTTGTGTACGTTTTTTAAGACACTAAGTGAAGTGAAGTTTCATCTAAAGTTTTTGACTTACAATCTTTTGCTGATGTGCAATCTTCAAATTGCGTATTGGACATTTAACTTAATTAATTCATTGTTCTGTAATATAATGAGATGTGAATTTGTAATTATTCACTGTGGCCTGTTTTTAATTGTAATTTATGGTTGATGTTATGTATTATTGTTTTCTTAGTATTTTCTTTTGTGATTGAGTTTGTCTTATTGATGTACCTTTGGCCTTATGCAAAATAAAAGTATTGTTATTACCGTGTGATACAGCCGTGATAAGTATGCAGTCCTCAAGTGAAGCATTTGTTCCATGCAAGACAGGGATCCCACTACTCGAGGAGGTAAGGAAATCTTAAATAATTTTTCTTTTCATCGTTGATTCATAGTTGAAATTTCTTTACCATCTATACAATAAATGTTATATTTATCATATTTTATGTATAATGGAATAATTATTCATATAAATTTGATCTTATGTACAACTTTTTGCTACTGCATAACATGTTTAATGAATGATGTTATTATTTTAAATTATCATTTTCTTTGAGGAGTTCGTAAACATTTTGGGGATAAAAGGTTTGTGTATGGGCAGATATTAAATCCAAAATATGGAGTTACACGTAGTATTAATTAAGATTAATTTCGTAATATGCAACGTTGTATGTCAGGTATCTGAATTTTTATAGTGGGATTCTATTCTAACTAGCCATAAATGGCATTTTTGTTAGGTTTAGAGCATTTCTTAGATTATAGTGTGTAATTATCAATGGAAAAATAAGTAAATATCAATCGTGTTTAGTAACGTTGACTTCAGGGCTTGTTATCAATATATATTCAATGGTTTTAACGTAAAAATTGAAGTTTACCTCAAAAAATGAGAATCGTTGTTTTTAAAAACGTATGAATAACAAATTTATCCACTTTTCTTAACTTTATAAACTTCAAATCAAAAGTTATTTTTTAGGTTTGTAGAATTTTTATCATTTTGGTGAAAGGTTTCTGATTTGGTTCTGTCGATGTTTCAGATGCGTGCCTTGGAGATATGAAGTCCAAAAACTCAGCCGACAACCTAGATCTTCCTCAGACCAGCTCTACTTTGCAATATCAAGAAAGAAGATGGGTGAGTGTGACCGATTTTGTGTTACATATTAGAACGATTGAGCTTCCCACTTTAATATATTATATATTTGACGTATATAAAGAAATAGTAAAGGTTTATTACAAATAAGTAATCACCTTAATAAGGATGCAGTACTCGAGTCGCAGGCTAGCTTAAAAGTGGATTGGGATCATGTGTATAATATAGCAGAAAATCTATTCATGAAGCTCATTAGATATGTGCGTCTCTGTAACTGATATAAATCTCACTAATTTCAGGTTAATTCACTCAGAAATACCAATATATGTGACTGCGCAATCCTTATATGTTTGATCGTAGATATATAAGAGAAGTCACTGCGCAATCCACAAGTTATAAGCACTCATAAAGAGCAAGATATTTATAAAGTTGGAAGATGCTTCACAGGGCGTGTATGATTCCAAAATGGCATAGTTGCGAGCTCGGTACAAAAGAACAGCTGTTCAGGCACTTATTTACTACAACTATGTTAGTTTAATTTGTGGAATTTAAAGGTAAAAAATAACAAATTATTTGGGTGACTTGCATTAAATATAATTTCTCTTTGTTTAAATATATTTTATTTCCTTTGAAAAAATATTTTAATTTGATATTATTTGTTTAAGACAAAATAATTTCTTAGATGTGTTTAAACCATAGGTTTTGGCGTTTTATTATACTTTTTAAAATAAACACCTTTACTTGCGTTTATTGCAAAAAATTGCCAAGTTAGAAATACTTTGTGTTGCGAAAAGATTTGGAAAGTTTTTAGATTATAAAATTAAAGGAATGGGCAATTTATAAACAGAAAATGGCTTTATAAAACTTGGGAGAAATGTACTATAGTTAAATTTTGTCATTTTGCAGTTAATTAGGCGCGTACTTGGAAAATGTCACATCTATTATAAATACCATATTTACCTGAAAGGAAGACAACTTCGAATTTAAGATGACCCCTTAAAAAAACAATGTCTATTTATGAAAAACTTTTAAATACCAATCAACACACTAAGAGCATGAATAAAAAATCGGTACAACGTACATTGTACAAACTTTCTCATATGCTAATGCGTCGTTTACTTATCTTTAGAAAATGAAAATCGTATGAGCCTCTTTTTAGAAAATCCAATTTTTGTTAAAGTTGCCCAAGAATAAACTAGCCTTATATTCATTTTTTGGGAAATATGAACTTTGCAGTATTATTGAAAATGTAAACTCAAGTAACTGTACGAAATTTGATCAAAATCGTAAATTTTTAATGACAGAACTGCTTGTCTTGAGTAACAATAATAAACAAACTCAATTAAAAGGTGCAGCTTTGATATTATAAAAATATTACGTCGTCTCATTGTTGAAGATGCGCCAACGGTAGTATAAACAGCGCATTTAAACCCTAAACGTTTCCTGGTCGTGTTGATACGCGTAAACTTCGTAGAATTCTTCGTCTTTTGCGAGTATAAGTGTAAACGCAAGCGTGTTGCAGTAAATTTACTTTCGAAACTCGTAATTTTTAAAACTTTGTCAGAAATCTTCACGTATGACCAAC
The DNA here is from genome assembly GCA_036926305.1 of Uropetala carovei. Lineage (NCBI taxonomy): Eukaryota > Metazoa > Arthropoda > Insecta > Odonata > Petaluridae > Uropetala > Uropetala carovei. The sequence continues at coordinate 2,009,295 of JAXCHB010000105.1, read as the reverse complement.
ATTTAGGGAAAAAAGGTGTGCGGGTTACACAATTGCGATATTTTATTGAATTTCGCCACTGTAGAGATGGATTGCGATCACTAGGTATGGTTCATTTTGACAGTATCATTAGCAGCTGAAATCAATCGAATTATAGGAAACTTTATTTAGTGGGTCAAGCTTTCCAAAAATAAGTTTCTTAACGGTTGAAATTAAAACATCTGTCACGTGGATTGCATAAGAAGAATAGCACAGACTCGAAACAGTATTTATATACCGTATTCACCCGAATCCAAGACGACCCTGAATCTAAGACGACCCCCCATTTTGATGATTCCAAAAGAGAAAAAAGCTCAAATTGACCTTCATGACTACAACAATTATAAATCTTGTGAAATATTTATTTTCTCTTATACTTTTCTTGAATGTCATTGTCTTTTAACATTTTAAAATCATAAGATCACATCACAAATAGAACCATTCAGGTTTTCAAACAAATTAAATGGTAGCATTCATTTTAAGATAACATTAAAAATAAAGTAAATACATTGAAAGAATATACTCATTTCAGGACAACAAAGAAACATTTCAATCCAAGTGCTGCATAAAATCATTTTATTGTGTTAGTCATCATCGCTGTCTATGCAACCTTCACTATTTTCCTCATGCTCACTATCTTTATCACTCTCAACTTCATCATCAGTCTCCCACAAAACATCATCCTCACTCCCATCCATGGCATTAGATAAGCAGCATTTCTTAAATCCTTTCACTATTACTTTTGCATTTATTTGTTGCCACGATGCCTTGATCCATTGGCAGAGCATTGCAACTTCAGGTTTCTTAAGATTTCCTTTTAGTGTTAAAGTGTGAGTTCCACTCTGTAACCACTCAGAATACAAAACCTTTACATTAATTTTAAAACACTTATTGACAGCAACATCTAAAACTTGAAGTTGCGATGTCATTCCTCCAGGTATTACAATAAGATCAATATTCATCGCACTCATTATGTTTTTTATTTCAGGAGGTAGGTGTCCTTGAATGCATCCAGTGAAAGCATTGCTCTTTGTTTCAGTAAAGCTCCTGGCCGTCTATTCCACACCACATGTAACCAATCTCTCATTAGTTCTTTAGTCATCCACCCCTTTTCTTGACACCTATTATTCCACTTCGCAAATGTTTCTTAGGCATTGTTTTCCGCTTTAGAATCACATATGGTGGTAATTTAGTCCCATCTGCTAAAACCGCCAACATTACCGTGACTCGCATTTTTTCGTTGCCTGTAGTTTTAATTAGGACGGACTTCGCACCTTTTTCGTTCACAGTATAATTAGATGGCATGTAAATGAAAACCGGAGTTTCATCGGCATTTCCTATTTGGCTCAAAAGGTAATTATTGGTTTTTCTAAGTCCAATTACGTATTTCTGGTAAGCGAGAAGTTTTTCTACAGTCTTCTGACAATTTCTGACACAGCGAAGTTCGTCGCCGTAAAGAAAAATTATTTCGTCGCATCATTCTCACGCACCAACTTCTGCTGGCCTTGAATTCTTGCAATGATATATTAAGTCCTCTAGTAATTTCATTAGCTTTAAGTATAATACTTTCAGTCGAAACAGGCATACCGTTCTTCCTCATGGTGCGCACAAACTTGGCTACTTCTTCTTCAGTGCCATGAAATCGGCCTAATTTTGGACGACTGAGCGACGTCCTTGTGGCTTTGGCTTTTTCTAGTTCCTGTTTTGAGAGTTTCCATCGACGCACATTTGCCTCAGATACACCGAACTTTCTACTCGCGTCACAGTTATTAGTTTTTTCGGCGTAATTTATCACGATCAGCTTAAAATTTGTATCTTAGCTCCGTCTAATTCCTTTGTTAACTTTCCCTTTGCACTCGTGCCACGTACTTCAACATGATCTGTCATTTTAACTTAAGGGTTGTGCATTTAAATCAAGAATGCACAACTCAAAATTACTGTCACACTTAGTGAATCGCGGTGCGTTGTTTGAAAGGGGAATCCCAATGATTTCCGCTCTCATTTGTTTTGACATTGGGTTGCCATTACGTGCAAGATGAAAGAACGTCGTCTGTGTTATGATCGTCGACGATGATTATTAGTCTAAATAATTATTATTCCCGTCATGTTTTTCTTATTGTTATTACTATTTGTTTATTTCACTTCTTTATGTACGTACTTGAATTTGCTGTTGTGAATTGTTTACTCTAATATACCATTTGTTGTAAAAACCATTGATTAAATGCTTAAATATACTTTGTATTCGAATGTAAGACGACTCTTGATATTTACAGCTGAAAATTTGGAAAAAAAGGTCGTCTTAGATTCAGGTGAATACGGTATTTTTATTATTGTTTATTTCTGTTTTATTAAAACTTGGATTGTACATGACTTTGATTTTGTCTGAAAACGGTTTCATGAGAAGTATTTTAAAGTGAAAATGTGCCTAATCATGCGTTTTCATCCAAAAAAGCAGGGGTCGACTTATACGCCGGAATATACGGTAATGCAAATCAATTAAAACACTCCGTGTTCAATTACGGCGATCCTATGCAACTGATAGGACACTGCACAACTGATGCGCATGAATGCAGGTTTTTTTGTGCATCATTTCATCTTCGAATCGGAGCAACGTTAACTCGAATCATCAACAACGTAAATTCGAATATGGGAAGTAATTTTTGAACGACGTTAACGCATTTCAAGGGTAATTGAGGCAACGTTAAACCAAGGACACGCTGTATTCCTTTAGGTAGCAGTTCCCTAGGCATTGTTTTGCATTTTAAAATAGCATACGGCGGTAACTTCGTGCCATCCACTGACGCAGCCAGCATTACCGTAATGCGTATTTTTTCATTCCCGGAAGTCTTTATAGTGTCACTTTTTGCGCCTTTTTCGTTAACTATATAATTGGATGGCATGTCGAAATAAATAAATACCGTATATACTCGTGTATATGCCGACTCCATGTATAGTACGACCCCTGTTTTTTTGGTGAACAAACCTGATTTTTTCATGTCTCGTTTATAGTACGACCCCTTATTTTTTGGTGAACAAACCTGATTTTTTCATATATCTCGTTTATAGTACGACCCCAGCTTTCCACCAGAGTCGATATATTTCGTTTCGATAGCTCGATGGTTACGAGCGAGATATATCGAACGACCTTGATTTTCCACACCACCATAGAATAGACCGTAAATGTAAATAGTATTTCTTGCGAGTACACTAAAATTCGGATAAGTTAAGTATCTTACTCCTAAAACATTTAATAAAAAGTGATATGAATCATGATTGCACAAGATGAAATAAAATCGTTTCAATTCTAGTACGTCTGGATTACGTTCCGCGTACGTAATGGTTCCACTCGCTCATCTATTTAATAGGTAGGGATAACGGATAAAAAGAAATTACTTTGTAATATTCCACAGTCTTTATTGTTTCTTCAATCACACACCGACCGGTTTCCGCTACAAAATCATTCTAATGGTGTTAATAAATGACGTAACACCTTTAGAATGACTTTGTAGTGGAAACCGATCGGTGTGTGATTGAAGAAACAATAAAGACTGTTGAATATTACAAAATAATTTCTTTTTTCCGAGATGTCGAAATTCCATAAAATTATGCCGTCTACGATACTTTTAGTCCAACTCGTTCCAATCCATCCCTTGTAAAAAGACGCAAACAAAGATGTACATACATAAAATTCAAGAAAGGAAGTGCCCGTAAATCGTCACTTATATCAAGTATTTGTGAATTTAAAGCTGTATATATGAAAAAGATTCTACTCTTCACGAAGCAACATAACAACGATAAAGAACCTCACTGTTAAGGTTAACCTACCATTAGAATGCGTGCGGGTGGCATAACTTCACCGAAAATGCCCCCCAAGATACATGAATTTTAAATCCTCAAATGCATTACTCGTGTATAGTACGATCCCCAAATTCTGCAATAAAAATTTTGTCGTAAAAACTCGTACTATACACGAGTATATACGGTAGGTGTCTCATCTGCATTACCCATTTGCCTCAGGAGGGAAGCAGAAATTTTCCGCCACCCAATTACATGCTCCTGGAAAGCAATCACAGCCAGAAGTTAGATGTTTGTACGCATCATCCATTAATAACCTTGAATTCTTGAGGTGAGAAGTTGAGTGATCACACTAATTCGTCAACTTTCAATCTAACGATTTCTCGCGACACTGGTTTTCTGTCTGTTCTTTGAGTATGCGCAAAGTTTACCATTTTCTCTTCTGATTCATGAAATCGACCTCGTTTGGGTCCACTAAATGATTTCCATGTCGAGTTAGCACCTTCAAGTTTCTCTTTTATTTGCTTCTACTTTCACACGTCACAGTCCTGTTATATTTCTTCCCAGCCTCACAATTATAAGTTTCTTCAGCATACTGCACCGCCATTAACTTAAAATTTATCAGAACACATTTTTCCCGGACTTTCTGTTAGCAAAAACTTCAGTAATTTTGGAAGTGTCCAATTTTCTGGCTAATTCATATTCTGTTGAAAGAACTGCTAATCCATTTAGTCGTTCTTCTGATCTGGTACTTCTTAAATAATTTTGATTATTTTGCGATGTCATTTTTATATTTTTCTAATATCTTTCTTGATTCCGTGTGAATTTCTTCTGTAGTACTTGTTGAAAAATGCCTTGGTGTTGTAATTGAAAAATATTCCATGACTGTTCTCGTGTCTCCAAATCTCTCCTTTATTTGCTCCGAAAATTTGTTTAATGTGCCGAAGTATATTGTGTTTAAATTTATTACATTTTGACAAAGGAATTTCCAAAACTGTTTTATGTTTTGGGGTAATTCCCCATGACAGACAAATTTCCTTAGCTTTTCCTTTGATTTTATTGTACTCATCGTTCGTTTTCATTTCAGTTAAATGCTTCTGCAAAGATTGAAGAAAATCAAAAGCTTTTTGTAAATCACAAGATTTGGCTTGTAAAAATTTTGTCGAAACGTCCATTTTCTTCAAGATGCTTGTAAATATTACCACCATCAAAGCAAATTCAAAAGAACTAATTTGTTTTAAAAGTCCTTTTGCTTTACAGATTTCTTGCGTTTTGGTACTTTTCAGTATGATTATATTTAATGATTTCACTACATCAACAAATCTATATCTCAAAGCCTCTAATTTGTCTTTTTTAGAAGAAAACCGTGTAGCACGTACGCGTTTATGTGATTTCAGTGGTTTCTCCGAATTGCTTTTGTTAATTAAATTCCATCTAATTACACTCACTAAAAAAGCATAAACTGAATCAACTACAAGAAAGAAATTGTTTACTTCTTCTGTATCTGATGTAACATGTTTTAAACTAAATTTAAATCATGATTTGCGCAACGTATGTATGGAGCATTAGGCTGAATATCTTGTATTTTTTTTGTACTCCATTGTACACACCACTCATAAAAGATGCCCCATCATAAGATTGTCCACAAAACCTTTGAAATCCATCTGATATCTCCATTAATTTTGAAACAATTACCGTATATACTCGTGTATATGCCGACTCCATGTATAGTACGACCCCTGATTTTTTGGTGAACAAACCTGATTTTTTCATATATCTCGTTTATAGTACGACCCCAGTTTTCCACCAGGGTCGATATATTTCGTTTCGATAGCTCGATGGTTACGAGCAAGATATATCGAACGATCTTGATTTTCCACACCACCATAGAATAAATAGACCGTAAATGTCGTAAATAGTATTTCCTGCGAGTACACTAAAATTCGGATAAGTTAAGTATCTTACTCCTAAAACATTTAATAAAAAGTGATATGAATCATGATTGCACAAGATGAAATAAAATTGTTTCAATTCTAGTACGTCTTGATTACGTTCCGCTTACGTAATGGTTCCAACCGCTCATCTGTTTTATAGGTAGGGATAACGGATAAAAAGAAATTACTTGGTAATATTCCACAGTCTTTATTGTTTCTTCAATCACACACCGACCGGTTTCCACTACAAAATCATTCTAATGGTGTTACTAACCGACGTAACACCTTTAGAATGACTTTGTAGTGGAAACCGATCGGTGTGTGATTGAAGAAACAATAAAGACTGTTGAATATTACAAAAATAATTTCTTTTTTCCGAGATGTCGAAATTCCATAAAATTATGCCGTCTACGATACTTTTAGTCCAACTCGTTCCAATCCATCCCTTGTAAAAAGACGCAAACAAAGATGTACATACATAAAATTCAAGAAAGGAAGTGCCCGTAAATCGTCACTTATATCAAGTATTTGTGAATTTAAAGCTGTATATATGAAAAAGATTCTACTCTTCACGAAGCAACATAACAACGATAAAGAACCTCACTGTTAAGGTTAACCTACCATTAGAATGCGTGCGGGTGGCATAACTTCACCGAAAATGCCCGTGAAGATACATGAATTTTAAATCCTCAAATGCATTACTCGTGTATAGTACGATCCCCAATTTTTGCAATAAAAATTTGGTCGTAAAAACTCGTACTATACACGAGTATATACGGTAATTCATATTGAATTTTTGGCGATAAATAAGTTATTTCAACTTTTGGTGAGGTCAACAGTTGATCCAACACGTCATCATACTCTGCTAATAGCTCTATTATAGATAAAAAATGTCCTCTATTTGATGATTCCCTATCCTCTCGATGACCTCGAAATGGCAAGTTCCACAAAGCTAATGTTAGGGTAACATCATTTAATCCCTCCATTATTCTTCTCAAGTATGAGGCTTCTTGTCTTATTTTAAGATCAATTTCGTCAGAGATAGTTTTTCCTTCAACCAACGACTAAGAACTGCACACCATTGTTGGTGATTAGAAGATTCTTCATGACGTTGAATTTGTCGAGTTAAATGTTGCCAATCTCTAGTTCCATCTGCTAAACTATTGGGAAGTTTCTTAGAGAATAACCAACGTGGTTGACGGTAAACATAATCTTTCATTTTACAATAACATAGCCTAAAATGCGTCCCAGCCTGAGTGATTTGAAAATAGTAGCATTCATTGAACGACCTGTTATTCTGCTTAGGATCTTTAGGAAACGGCTCTTTTGGTTGATTTGGTCCACATAAAATAATGTTTTGTCTATCATCGTCATTCACATCTTCGAAGTATAAAGCTTTATCTTTGGGGCTTGTAGATTGCAAATAACTGAACTGAATTTTTTAGCTCGACTAATGAATCCAGTTTGAAATTGTCCTCCAATTCATTCTCTGGCAGATGTGGTGTTTCAGATTCAGATAAAATTCTTTCATCGCTATCCCGTCTCTCTCCTTGGTGGTTTGAAAAGGATTTTACAGAAGTTGTTATTTTCTATCATTTTTAGGCGGGTTTCGCTTACAGCGTGAGTGCCTATTATCGTCGGTCGGTCCATCCGTCCGTCCGCATGTTCGTTCTCGGCTTTTACTGAACGGATTTTCATGAAATTTGATATTAAGGACTTTCAATCAAATATAATAAGAAAATCGCAGAAATGAATCACGTACGCCAATCAGGGGTACCACTTTACTGGTGACAAAAAATTAAATTTTCGTCATATCTCGTAAAGTATTGCTCATTTCAAAATATTTTTCAAATAAAAGTTGTAGAACTGGTAAAGAACAGTATTTCCATTCTTATACATTTTTATCATAGAAGTAGCCGTTATCGAGAAAATCAAACAAAAACGTCTTAAATGGAGTTGAACTTATTTATAAATAATTCCTAAACAATAACTGCTGTGGAAAATTGTTTCAAATAAAAGTTGTAGGAAATTACATTCTCTATAATCTTTGCATAGAATTGTATATACAATAATGATGTTTTAACGGAGATATTTAAGGTGTTATATATATGAAATTTGGTAATGATATGGCAAGTACTTTTTGAGTTAAGAGCACCCACAAACACATACACACAGACATCATCCCAAAAATAGTCTAAACATGTCCTTGATACCTCAAAACATGTATTTCCGTTGAAATTTCGAAGTGTTTTTTTCATGAAAACAATACTTTCTCTTTACTATGTATATGGAGAAAGTGAAAATGTATTAAATGCATTTGCTATTTCTACAGGATCCACTACCTTATCACGGAACTCATCTCTTATATTATTTATTATCTTAAGAAGTGTTTTTTGAGGTTGGTGAACAGTTGTTGGAATTCTGGGTTGCCGTGTTATTTGTGGGGTTTTGATTTACCGAGACCGCACGTATTTCAGGGGTAATCCAGTTTTTTTTAGTTTTTGATTTAGACTTGGATGGTACACGGGGAAAAACATAGTTAAATATAAATGGGAATCTATTGTAAACAGTTGACAAGCTGGGGCGTTGAAGGAAGCGGAGTTGTAAACTTCAGACCAGTCTTGATGGGTTTGATCAAGGGTTCCCAAACTTTGTGATGTAATGCTTTTTGAAGCTTAATATCTCGCAAACGAATGAACCGAATTTGATGAAATTTTCAGGATAGCATTATGATTCAACAAAGAAATGTTCTAATTTATCAAACTCGAGATCAAAGACCCAGGTTCGATTCCAGGAGATAATTTCCATTTCCAATAAGTTAACACGTAAAATTGGCTTTAGGATGTGCAGGCTTTCATTCTTTTTTAAATTAAAATTATGAAGATTTGGCGTACAGTCTTCAGATATGAAACATTTTAAAGAAAACATTATAGAGTTTCTTATTCTGTTCATCTTTTTCCACCTACAGTTTGAAATTTCTCAGTGTAAACATTTAATTCACACAGTTTGAGGAAATCTTGCCATTGCGTACCAATTCCATTGTTAGACCTCTATATAATATTGTTAATTCAATCCTTATTGGTATAAACGTGCTTTGAATGTTTTTGAAACGAGAGAGAGGGGGAGAGGAAACTATTTTAAGTTTAAGTAAAGATAGCCCGTCAACAACAGAATATTTACTAGAAATGTTGTTCTCTCGGCCAACCCTAACTAATCGCAATAAAATTAACTTTAAAATCATTATAATGTTTAATATTTACATAGCTTATGTATCTTACAGTATACAGTTTACAAGTGAAGCTCGTGTTTCCTGCTGCAAATAAGTAAAGGAAGAATGTATTGGGCCTCTTCCTCTGTCCATTGCGGAACCCCTTTTAGCTTCTGCGGAACACAGTTAGGGAAACCCTGCCATATTGATACTTACGCACCTTTTTTCTTGAAACAAAAATATCCTGGTTTCCCTCTGTGTCTTCTCCAATGTCTCACATTCGACTCGTCAATCCCGTAGCGCCATTGTGCAGCAAGATTTGATTTTTCTTCCGCATATGCTATCACTTTTGTGTTAACCTTTATCGTACGTGCGTACCATATATCATACGCAAATTGTTGGCGCGTCTGGCCGTGCGTAGACTTAAATGCCAGCCGGGGAGTCAGACTGTCTTCTTGAATTCGTGATACCCAGACTCCTTGGAGTGACGTGATGTTTGCGGAGTGCGAAAACAATCGCTTTCATTGTGTAAAGACTTTATGACGTAAGGATCGAATTATCGTCGAAATAGAGTTTGCTTACCACTGGAAAGGATGACTTATCGGAGGCCTAATTCAGAAGAATGCTTCTCGGTTTCGTGTCTCCCTCTTTGTAAAACTAAATGGTGCCTCTCAATTACATGATTCATACCCTTGTTACTTTCTCCATACGTAGTAATGGGAAAGTATTGTATTCATGAAAAAAATCGACTTCGAGATTTCAACAGAAATACATGTTTTGAGGTCCCTAGAACACGTTTAGACTATTTTCGGAATGATGTCTGTGTGTGTATGTTAGTGTGGGCGCTCTAACTCAAAAAGTACGTGCCATATCGTTACCAAACTTCATATATAACACTTTAACATGAGCACAAAGAACTGATTAGTTTTTGGACAATAACGGATAACTGGAAGTCGAGGTTTATTCGAAACCCGATTCGGTTTTTGCGATATTTCTTCGTTAAAACATCATTATTGTATATACAATTCTATACAAAAGTTATAGAGAATGTAATTTCCTACAGTTTTCATTTGAAACATTTTTCTATAGGAGTTATTGTTTAGGAGTTATTTATAAATAACCGGTTTATCGGTTTCCGTTAAATATCTCCTTAAAAACATCGTTATTGGTAATCTTCGTAAGGACCAAAGTTGTAGAGAATAATATTTCTTCCAAGTTTTGTTTGAAACTAATTTTCGTAGAACCATCCATTTCGGATATAGTTCGCTTTATCTTAATACCAGTATACAGCGCCAACACCATGTAGCGGTGAATTCTGTAAACATTCAAAATATACGTAATTTACGGCAACAAGGATGTGTCTTCTTTTACGATACGACTTTTACGATACGAAATAATAATTTTGCCTAGTTATATTATTCATAATAATTTAAATATCTATACCCCAAATATGGAGAAAGTCACGTGTTGGCCACATCAGATTTTGTTCTTTTTTCTCCACTTTTTATTGTCATGTGGAATTAGGGTCTTTCTTGGTCAGTCTCATTTAGTTGTCGGCCAGTGCCTGGCTTATGCAGCAGTGAATAATAAAAATATACAAATGCTTCGGTATAAAGATTTATAAACTGTGTGTCTCGAGAGAATATACGTATGAAATGGAAGACTACTTAGGGAAATACAGTAATAGTGTAACAAATATATATTTATAGATTGTGGGAAGCTCATTCAATTCTATTTGGTATAATGATTGTATGTTATTCATTTTGATTCTTAATTTTGTTTATTGTTTTGATTCTCAAGTTGGTCTCTAATGTAAATGTTAACGTTGTCTCTTCTTGGTCAAGTTGTATTTGAGATTAATTAACAATTTCATGGCTATTGTTTAAAATATCTTCATTAAATTATCATAATGATAATTTTGCTAAACTCCATATGAGATTTTGACTTATTCTAAGCCTTACTGAGAAGGAATTCTTTAAATTTTTATCATAAATAACTCAATTGCATACAAATGTTTCATGAAACACTTTAGTTTTATCGGGTACTCGATAATTTCACAAATTACAATCTGAAAATTATTTAAATATTGTTTTGATACTCATTTTGTATTGCTACATAAAGTTTGCACATTTTTAATGTTAGAAAATATAATTATTGATAAATTTTGAGTGATTTGATGATTTTACTTTTAAATTTGACAAATTGTCCATGAAAGTGTTAAGCTATCGATAAGGAGCAGTGTGATTTGTTAAGGATAATCAGAGTTGAGTCACGCAATGCAATTACTAAAGTTTTATGTCAATTAACCTCAAATCGTTAAATTTCACACACTTACTGTATATTACTTGGATATTTGACCGAAACTTTAAGAATGTGCGATATTTATTCAAAAATAAAGAGTTTGCTTGGTTAAATCAGTTTGTTTTGCATCGTAGCTTTGAATTTGACCTTCACATAAGAGCAAATATGTTTTTGATGTTGCAAATATAATCTCACCTCGATTAATGTTATATTTTTAAATGCAAGCAAGATAATTCTTTCATACAAATGTATTTAGTTAAGTCTTTGCTGATATAAAAATTAAGTTGCTATCAGAAGTAAATGTAGACTGAGTTTATATTATGCAATTAATCTTTTTAAAAACAGTAAAATGTCTGAGGTGGTATACATTGTAATTTTAATGCATTTAAGCAAATCAATTTATCAACTATCGAGATTTAATTTTATTAACATTTGAAATAGGTATGTCAGAGTATTAATCTAGTATTTTTGAAGTTTATTTCTGACTTTGAATAGTTTATAAAAATGTTATTCTGGCATTTAAGTAATTTTAATTAAGCATTGCTTTGCGAGATTCATTATTCTTTTGTCGATTATGCAAACTTTGTTCCCATTTGGAACCAATTGCTTGCATTCCTTTATGTATTTCTTGACCAATAAGAGACATTGTTAATTGTAATTAAGGTCATTGATAATGTAAAATGTTTCTTTTTTTGAAGTGTTGCTAGAACAAGCACTTTGAAAAATTGCTGCGACTGTGAAAAAGTTAATACATGCATTTCCGCTGCAGAGCAGTTGTCGTCAGTGGCATTTCGCCACTGATGGCGGCTGTTCTGTAATCTAAATGCTTGTATTAATTTTTCTACAGCCCAGTCGCAGTGATTTTCATCAGAGACAAGTAATTTTTCAAAGTGCTTGTTCAATTTATTGCAGCTGCAAAATGTGTTTGATGTTTATTGTGTTGTCATGTCATATATGTAGAAGTTATGTCAGCTGTTGAATAACAGTTGAAATATAGATAAATTGTGTTATATGTAATTTGTCAGTTGTTGAATAGCTGAAATGTAAATAAATTGTCATAATGTATGAAATTATGTCAGCTTTCGAATAATTTGTTCAATAATCAGCAAAATTTGGCTGAATTTGTGGCCAAAAATGGCATTTTTAGGCAAAAAATGTGCTAATTCTAGCAGAAATATACCTAAAAAAAACCCCTTAAGTCCAACGATACCTAAAAGAGGCTCCGAGAAAAAGAAATTATTTCTATCTAAAAGGAGTCAACAGGTTTGTTTCATAATTTTCTTTATTGCAATTAAAAATAATGTACAATGTAATACAATTTCAATAAAAATTTTACAATCTGGAAACATTTTCTTTAATTATTTTATCCTGCACTTCAAAAAAAATTATTCTGGACTCTAAAAAAACATTTTGACTTAAAATAATTGGGACTCTAGACAAAAGGAATTGTGTTTACATTTTTGACTCTTTACTTTAAAGATTTCTGAAACTGGGACTTGAAAGAATTAATTTGTTTACATTTTGGACTTAGAATAATTTTTGACTCTGGACTTGAAAAAATTTCTGGACTTGTATCCGACAAGCTTTTGAATATATAGCATGGAACAAAATATCCATTTAAAATTTTACATGAAGTGCAGAAAAAAATTTACAATATAGCAGACAATAAGAGTTGAACATTTTTACAAAGTAATTTGGCAATGATATTATCATTTCTTTAAACAATTAGATTTTTTTAAATGCTGAGAAAGTAAAGAGGAAAAAATAGCATGGCTTAGAACAAATATATGAGAAATTATACATAGTTAAATATCCTAAAGTGCTGCTAACTCTGGTTTGTTCAGATTTTAAAGAAGTAACAGTAATTATACAGAATGCAAAGTACAACTGGATTGTAAATAGAATTTACCATTGCTCTGAATAATATAAATAACTCATTAACACTGAAGAAAGTAAATGGAAAAACCATTTATAAATAAATAACGTCTAGCAAACTGGATATTCATGGAATTATTAAAAGAACTTTCGTATATGGACTTTGAATTCTTTTTTCTGGATGTTGACCTTTAATCAGGACTAAAATAACCTTAGCAATTTTTCTTAATTAAGAATCGTCTCTCGGCTAACAAATTATTTTCTGAACATTGCCTCGAACTAAGATTTACCGTTTCCAATGCATGGATTAATAATCTGTTAACATAAATTTTCCACAATTAAAATATTTTGCTTTACTTAGGCATTCAGTCCATATTTACAATAAAGGCTCTCAAAATAACTGAAATTTCATTTTCATTTCAATCACTTTATATGATTTTGATAACTTGAATAACAAATTAAATTATTATTGGCTCAGAATTTTTTCTGCCTTTAATTAACTGTAATAAAGAAACTGAAGAATATTTTCTGGAATAATTCAAGTATGTCGTACATTGATCTCCGACCTTCATAAAATTAACTAAATCTGGAATTATTTAATCACGACAAACCCTCTTGGTAAAATTTTAAACTTAGAACACCGAAAATCCTGAACCAAAATATCTTTTTTAACGACTGCTCCTATTAAGATTACATTTAATTACTTTCCAACATCCAATTTGCTGAACGATATTCACCATAGAAATGCATAATAAGTCGGCAAACACGAGCAAATACAGTGCTATCTCAAAAGTCTATATATATGCAAACATTATCGCATTTAATAAGTTTCTCGATTTTTAAATTCGTCGTCTTCTGTAATTTGTAAATAATTTTTTACAATATTAGATTCTTAATAACGGAATTTGAATTTACGATGAGAATTTAAAATTTACAAAAGTACGCTAATAAACTTTTACAAACAAAATGGAATATTCTTTACAAATTATAATTAAACATTGTTCAAGTTAAAACTGAAAATTAAAACCTAATATTCCCCTAAATTTACGAGCAAAATTGAACATTTTATAAAAGCTGAGTTATCAGGAAGTTTTTCAAGTTCAAACAAAAAATTGATGCCTTATATTCTCAAAAATAAAATACTGTTACAGGCAATACCAGATAAAACTTTTTTTTCACAGGCAGCAATATATTTTCCATTTATTTACTTTCAGCGTAAATTCATTAAACAATATTTTAAAGAGCAATCAAATTCTTCGGATGTCGTTTAAACCAACTGTAAATTTCGGCCTATTCCGAATATTAAGAAAAAAACCCACTAAAAGTTGCAATTCAAAATCTATATCGACTCAACATTTCTCATTTGATTCAACAAAAAGTAATAGCGCTTAGGCAAGACTCTGCAATCAACTTTAAAAGGGCCAAAGATGGACCGCTCCATCAACAGGTTTGAGACCACTGCACTAGCTTATCTAAAAGTGCCTTATAATTTATATATTCTCCTCATATATCCTCGTAAGATGCAGCTATATATATTATCCAAGATAATTATCGCCTGATATATTGAACAAACCAGAATATAGCAACATATAGGTATAAAAACCTTCTCTCACCCCATATGTATAGCCTCCACCTCAGATTCCTCTATAGTCTCGCACCCAGATGAATCAATTCTCGTCTCAGCAAAGCAGTACTCTTCGATTCGTGGTTCCTCTACAGCTCAGCATCAACTGCTACTACCTACAATGAAGAGGAAAAAATGGTTGTGGTGAATTCAATAAAGAAATATAATTAAAAATTATAATTATAAGAGATTAATTTGCTTAAACAACATGAAAGAGAACATTTATTGATCGAGTCCTATTTTAGAATTGTAAAATTTTCAATTCTTTACGAGTTTCTTATTCAAATAATCAGGCGACAGTTTTATTTGACAATTGTTTTTAAATTTTAACATTCCATGTTGCCTGATAATAATAATTTCTTGACATTCAAGGAAGTAATTAAATCAAAATATACAAGTATTCAATACACTTACTAGCAATATTTTCATAATTGCTATCTACATTACACCCAATTGCTAGCTACATTACACCCAGCAGTTTCCTGTACGCCTATTGCTATTAGCTTCTCTTTTGTTTTAATAACAACGGGAGGTAAGGCTTAACTTAGTCCAACCATTAGAATTTTCCAACAAAAATTGTTTCCCTGGCCGAGGAAAGGACAGAAATTATCCTCACACAAAGTATTAGCAGAAATTTTTGAGCAAACTGAGATTAAAGACAGACTCGGGTCAAGTATTGTACAAATAAGAAATTCCAAGACGAGAGTATGATTCCGCATCTAAGCCCAAAATAATAACGCAGCCTTAAAATAAAGTAATAAACTATTATAATGCATAAAATTGTCTCGCTCGTAAAACATACTTATTTAGGAGAGTTGAATGTGATAAACATCGCCACAACAAACCGGTCTCATCAGCATTTTAATCTGTTCAGGAGTTAGGTAATATTCCTTAACTAATGTTTCAAAAAAATCACAAAATTTATCGGCAGCTTTTTGGTCACCCGATATTTTATCACCCGAAATATCTAGACGTCTTATTTCGGCTTATGAAGTGTGCGCCGATATTCAATTCCTCTAGTAGTCTCACAAGGGAACCTCACTTGGTGTCACTAAAATCGGACAATGTGAATATGTGGAATCGAAAGGGGATGGTAAATAAATAACTATTCCAGATTTATAGCCCCGGAGTCCTTGAGGGAGGAGAGTTGCAACACACTATTCAAAAAAATTAAAGCATCACGTGATTGTTGTGATGGTGGGTGCTCTTAACTCGAAAAATACTCATTACATCATAACCAAATTTCATATATAATACTTCAATATGATCACAAAGAACTGATTAGTTTTTGGGTTATACCGGTTAACCGGAAGTCGAGGTTTATCCAAAACCCGATTCGGTTTTTCCACGTTATCTCCGTTAAAACATAATTTTGGTATATACAGTTATATATAAAAGTTGTAGGCAATAAAATTTTCTATAACTTTTATTTGAAACAATTTTCCACAGCAGTTATTGTTTAGGAATTATTTACGAATAATTGGGTTTTTCAGTTTCCGTTCAATTATTCTCCTTATACATATCCTTATTCGTAATCTTTGTAAGGATCAAAGTTGTAGAAAATAATATTTCAATCAAGGTTTGTTTGAAATAAATTTTCGTAGGACCTTTCTTTTAGCAGATAATCCATTTATTCGTAAATTTCCAGCAGCACGCCTAGACCGATGAAATGCAAGACAACAATGAAAATCCTGAGAACGACAATGCTGTCGGTCGTCAAGGAAAAGTTTCAAAATCGATATATTTTTAAGAAATATTGAATTCTTAACACAAACACTGATTCCAAAAAACATATGTAATTGCGTATTGCGACTGCGAACGCCAAATTTATTTATATCAGCGGTAGCATTCCAAAATACGCAGATGTAATAAATCTCAGAAAGCACCAATATTAGCAGTAACATTCCGAACTAGATGAAATTAAAAAAAAAATCAAGGCCAGAGATGCCGCTTGCTTGAGTGTCGGATAACTGGAAGTTTACTGTACATAAGTTTCATCCGTATAAATAACTGAACGTCCTTCTCAGAACTTTTTCATAGTTCTCAAAAACTATCGTCTGTAAATGTTAATGCTGATCTTGCAAAGAAAAACTCTCGAAAGTTCATCTACTGTTAATTTCTTTCACTTTATTAAAAAAAAACGATTGACATTGAAATGACTCTGGTTCTTTGTGTACACACTGTGTCTATCCTTGCTAAATATATATTTAATAAAGAATAGATGTTTGTTACAAGTTTCATCATACAAAATAAAATAGGTCAAAAAATTTTTCCTAGGCATTAGACACTGCCCTATTTGATAATACGGCCCTGGTTAGCAAAACCTTTACAATTTCGAAAGCATGAGTTATAAAATTAATTTCATTTTCTTGACAATATCCAGTTAAAGAAGTTGAGATTTATCACTTTCCAATATAAGCTTCAGTTACTACACTTACACCGTTAATACTCGGAAAAACTACCTCAATAAGTATTAAACGTATACAGACGCCATTAAAAAAACTAATGCATGGTTATATGTTCAAACTAATCCGAGTTATTCATCAAAATGTCTATAATTCTCACTGGAAACTTCTCGAGATAACAGCCAACAAAAGCATAATTTCAAACAGCCAATATGATAAATTCAACATGCAAACTACTTAAAAGAAACACACTGAATAAACTCACCATTAATATTTCTTGATATCACATATAAGAGAACACGACAGTCCAGAGCAGGAACATCTGCAAGATGCTGTTGATGCCTTGGTCTCTTGGTGTCAGCGATGGTGAACTGCTGTAAATCCAAGGAAGACCAACGCCATCATCTTTCACCCTGGAAGAGGAGCACCGCCTGGAGTTGACCTATCGGTGATGAATGCAGCCATCCCCTGGAGCCTTGAGGTCAGCTATCTTGGAGTGATCTTGGACAGGAAGCTGCTTTGGAGATCGCAGGTGAAGAATGTCTGCCGCAGGGCACTGATGGCACTGTCGCGACTCCGCCCTATCCTGCGTCCACGGGTGCTGTCTATGGACACGAAGAGGAGGCTACACCTGAGCTAAGTGCAGCCCGTCATCATGTACATGGCTCCGGTATGGTCTGGGATGTGCAAAACAGTCCTCGACCAGCTGCAAACCAGTGCAGAACAGCGCACTCCGGCTGGTCCTCAACCGAGGGAGGTTCGAGTGTATGAGGATGGAGCCTTGAACATCTTGAAGGTTCTACTCCTGAGGATGGCAAAGGCCTACTTAAAAGCGACAGCATCGAAGCACCAGGAAATGCAGAAGCTAGGTGAAATCAAGTTAGGTGGTGAGAGAATCAAATCTGAAAATTTGTACTGCAATTTCATGCAGAATAATATTGCTGATCACTCCGCTAATGTTCGAGACTATTGTATTGTAACTCAAATTTTAATTCAAAGATTTCTAAACAAACATAAAACTTATATCCCTTAAGTTGCTTAGTAATGCTCAATACTTATTTCAAAACCATCCAACTAGTATGCATTGATTATTTAGCTTAATATCAATTAAATAAAATTGCTTTGCATAAATTTCTCGATATAGGGTTGCCAGCATTAAATACGGCAGGACAATTTTGTCTGAAAAGCAAAGGCTTATGAGGAAACCTTATGTATATATTTTCATTTATTCATTAAAATATTATTTATTCAGTAATGCATACTCGTTAGCAAGATTAATAAAATATACGAAAAATTAGACGGACTTCACTGTAATCTCAAGTTAAATTGGTACTTTAGTATTTTGGGATGTTTCATAAGTCTCCATAATTTCAACATTAAATTGTTTAAAAGATCATTACACAGCACCAGAGCAAATTCAATAAGCATTTCACGCATCCATCGAGGCATTAAGCTTATATGCCTGAGTAAGAAGTTCTACTTTCTTATATGAACTTCATTAAATCAAAAACCAGAAATGCTGTCACTAATGAACATCTCAAAGACTGTTTACTTAGTAGCCAATGAAATGAAAAGGGGTCTTTGTTCCTATTAAATTTTCCCCTATTTATACACAAATATGGTCAACTTAAAGTCAGTAGGCACAAAAGTACATGTTCCCAAGCACAAAGTATTTCACACGCATAAAATAAGTCAAAAATTGAAGCGTTGATACCACTTACATTAACGACAGCAAACCTTTACAATTTCAAAAGCATAAGTTATGAAGTTGGGTAATTTTATTTTATCGACGAAATATCCACTAAAAAGCTGTTGAGATTTAACACTTTCCAATTAAACTAATTAAGTCCTGCGCTTTGTTTGGCATCAAGCTGAGAGTAACGGGATCTAACCAAATCGATACGCGTTTTGAAATATCTGGAACTTTTAGAAGATAAATGTCAGTGCAGAAAATAAAGTATATGTTGTGTTATATTCAGATAACAAAATGAAAGTAATTTAGACAAGAATATGTCATAAGTCAAAACGCTGTTACATATTTCGTTTTGCAAAAGTTATTATTCACTTTAAAATGAAAATTACTATTTAATCAAGTTTATATTACGGGGGAGGTATATATTATAAGCGATTCTCAATCAATTTGATAATTTACTACGATAATTTTAATTTTACCGAGTCACAATTTTCAAAGCCTTCTCCTGAAAAACTGCAATTTTTGACTTGTGTCACTTTTCTTGTGTATGACCGATATATAGACGCCACTAAAAAACCAATGCATGGCCACACCTCTAAACTAGTCCGAATTATTCATCAAAATGAGTCGATAATTCTCACTGGAAACGTCTCAATATAACAGCCAATAAAAGCATAATTTCAAACAGCCTATATGATAAATTCAATATGCAAACTACTTAAAACAAACACCGATTATACTCACTGCTTACATTTCTTGATATCATGTATAAGATAACACGACAAACCAGTTCTGTGACGTCTTCTCTATGGGTAACTGCAGACGTTTCTCTGAAAAAAGAGAACCAAATCTGAAAATTTGTACCGCAATTTCATGCCTAATAATATTCCTGATAACATGAGTACATTATGTAATGTTTCGCCAATACTTGAAACTATTGTATTGTAACTCCAATTAAACTTTAATTCAAATATTTCTAAAGAAATATAAAATTCATATCCCTTAAGTTGCTTAGTAAACTTATTTAAAAAGCATCCGACTAGTATGCATTGATTATGTAGCTTAATATCAATTAAATAAAATACGATTTCTTTGAATGAATTTGCAATAAAGGGTTGCCATCATTAAATACGGGAACACAATTTGTCAGAAAAGCGAAGACTGGAGAAAACCTTATGTACATATTTTAATTTATTCAATAAAGTATTATTTAATCAGTAATGCGTATACTTTAGCGAGATTAATAAAATATATGAAAAATTAGTTGGACTGAGCCGTAATCTCAAGTCAAATTGGCACTTTTAGCAACCCTGATCATCATCTATGATTTATAAATGGTGTAAGAACATGAAAAATATTCGAGAGACCGATACAAATTTCACCACCTGGTCTATGCGACAGAAAACCAACCTTTACGCTTACACAACCACTCGATAAATTAATAACCATTTTAATGTCTAAACTTGACTCAGCCCACCCAAAATACACGTGGTTAACTTTCAACAAGGAGAAATAATTGCATAGATCCTATATAAAGATTTCTCGTAATTAATATAAAGGTAAGATTATGCGGTCATTGAATTACATTCAAGAGACCAACCACATTGTTTAATTAAGACTTATGATTTCACTATAAGCTATGAACTATGGATCGGAACAAATAACTAGAAATTGAGAGAAAAATGTACAAAGACCAATATTAATGCGACAATGCAAACCGGTGCAGCGGGCCGCTAACTACAACTAAAATTTTGCTAATTTCCAACTAAAGCATTTAATACCGATTATCGATCATAGCACCACGAGGTGGACGACAATTTCTCGTAAAGTATAAAGAGAAATTTCCTTACCTGTTCGCGACGTGAACCTTCCTCAACGTAAAATTAAAGCGAACGAAGTGAAACGACGCCATCTTCCTCAGAGTTAGAGATGCGCACGTTCGAACTTCTTTTTTTTCAGGCTCTTCCGTTCTCTTTGCATTTCTAATAAATGCTAAAAAATAAACATGGTATCTTTAACTAGTAATATTATAATGTATAAATTAATTATTAATTAACCCATTTATTAATATTACATTCTAAATTATATTAAATACTGGAGTCTATAACACACCTTGCCTGTATAAAAGTTTCCAACCTGTCACTTATTTATAACGAAAGATATCGATTGTAATCTGATTTGAAAATTTACAATAGAAAAGTCCGGTTGAAAAATTTTTAAATTTATTTTACAATAAATACATATACATTATACAATATATGTATACCAAATCATATTTCTTTCGATTATTCCTGAGATGTTTATGGTGGCAACAGCAGCGCATCCATTCGTGAATATTTCCAGGAACAATGCATTTCTAGTATGCTACTCTCACGATAAAAATTTATATAAACAGAAATGTTCTACTTTAATATACCTACACAGTTTATTCGAAGACTTTTTCGACAGAACAAATATTTTAAGAGATATGATGGAGTTTATTTTTTAATTCAAGTAATTTGGCACCCATGGTTTGGCGATGGCACCATTATACGATATATAAAAAAATTAAATCAATTCATTTCTCAGAATTAATAACGGTTAAACAATTAATTAAATTTAATCTTCCTCTTTAACTTTTTAGGAGGCATACGGTGAAATACATACTTCCCAATAACTTATTATCATCATTTTTGAGAATTACAAAAATATAGAAGTTCGGATTTTGTATTTTTCACATTACCGAAAGTATAAAAGACGGAAAGCTGAAAATTTAAAAGTAAATTTCCATATTAATGCCACTTATTCTGTAAATATTTAGGAAAAATCCTACTACATACATAGTTGTAATTTGAAATTATTGAATTTCGTATGCGGATTTATCAATTTGTTGTCAACGAAAACAATCATCGTAGCTACTGAAGTAAAGAATTTCTACTACAAATACGTAAATATGTTTAACTTGAGCACATAGAATATTAATTTTCCTTTCGGAAGTGGAAAAGAATGGATAAATTACGACGAAGAAATGAACATGAGGCAGAAAAAGATGAAGACATTAGCCCCAAAGTCTGCCATGATAGTTTAAATATAGTTGTTATTAACATTCAATGTCTTGGTAATAAGCTCAGTGAATTGGAAATAGTTTTAAGTTATATAAATCCAGACGTTTGTGTTATTGAACACTGAATGCATAATGTTGTAATAGCAATTTCAGGGTATACTGTTGCTGCCTTTTACTGCAGAAGCAAACATAAACATGGTGGTGTGTTAATTATTAGTAGGAATGGTATTAATTTTCAAAATTCTACTATCGGCCTAAATTTTTTTAATATTGACCAACTCAATGTTGACAACATTTTTGAATGTGCAGCTGTAAGATTTTTCTTATGTGGTCAGTTTACTGCTTCCCACCCGGTTGTTTTGAAGCATTTCTGGGAAAACTTGAAACATTGCTTTTTTCCCTTATCACACACGCTAAACCAGGTTTTCATATTATTACTGTGGATCTTAACTGTAATCTCCTTTCCAAAAGTCCCAATCAAATTAAGCTCGTGAATCTGTTTGATGCTTATGCTTTTAAGTGCTTGGTGAAAGGTCCTACAAGATTATCTTTACATTTATCATCATTACTTGATATCTGATTCATTACAATTACTGTACCCGATCAGCTGATGATCTACATCTATAGCAAAATTCTCCGTAGAAGCCCCACGGTAATGGTATAAATTTGTGTAATAGGTTATCTAAAAACATTACCTTGTTGATAAATGTGTATATAGTGTTTCTGAGTTCATAAATGATGCATAATTGAGTTGTGTTGTCTTTTTGCTTTTTCTATTGTGCATCTAATGCTTTGTATCTTGTAAGGGTTGTTCTATTGTATTATCTATTTCTGACGTGTTTTATATCTGCCTATGGTATGATCTTTGGACAAATAAATTTTATTTGATTAATTGTGATGAATTTTATACCTCAAACAAAGACTTTGATCCTTTAATATCAGACCATAGTGTCATATTTTCTCTCTTTAACTTGAAAAGCTCGTATAAAAGATCTTCTGCTCTCAAACAAACAAGGTCACACAAGCCAAAACATCCTAAACTTTTGCCATGATCTGAGTATGACAGAGTGGTCTAAGTTTTATCAAGCGAATTTCTTTACTGATTATTTTTTATTACTCATGTAATTTACAAATTTCCATCCTCAAGAGCAGGCTCTATGTTAGACCTGAAATACAAATAAAATTGTCTTAAGGCTGAGGAAATTGCTTTCCTGGAAAAATTACACTATGAACTGGTTATTGTTTACCTGGCATTTTCCCGCTGCAATATAAGCTTTGAAAGCCTGAGCCAGTTCTTCACGTGTGAAGAAATTTCTTCATCAGTCACCACCTTAAAATATATATATATATATCTTATATAATAAAAGTGAATGTCTGTCCGTGTGTTCCTTATACATTCCCACGCCCTTTGAGCTATCGGGACCAAATTTTGCAAATTGACTTCATATGACTCTACGAGTAACATAGGGTACTTCGGATTTCCAAAATCGACCCGGGTTCGATTCCAGGAAACAGTTTTTTATTTTCCCGTAAGTTTACACGGGATTTTCGATTTTTCAAAGTGCAAGGTTTTTTTCCTTCGTCCGTTAAAATACGTAAATATGGACCGATTTTCTTCGTTTTTGCTTTATTCGATGGCTAAAACTCTATACTATCTTATTCTTGCGATGTTTACATGTTAGACGATCGAATCATTCAGAAATATGCAATTGTTTTCGAAATTTTACAGATATTTCGTACTCTTTCCGGACGTTGTCAAGGCGACCGTAATTGTTGCCTCCGATTCAATTAATGCCAATTAAACCTTCAAATAGGTGAAATAATAGCATTTTCGCTTCGAACTGTTGTTTAAGCATCAAAATTAATTATGTATAGCAACGTACATAGTCTGTTGTGGTCTGTTGACCGCGTATGGGAAACGTTTATAACGACAATTCATCGTGTGTATGCTGGAATCTTACCTTTTAGTAAGTAAAACCTTTATATTATACATCTGTAATGCTTAATAACGCACATTTATAATACTCTCCATAGAAGTCACTCGACATCAGTTTGTGGTTGTGAATAAAACGTCTAATCTATACAAGTTTTTCTAGGACGCCAACATTACCCCAGAAAGTGACAAATGCTTCTTTGGTTCGTAAACGACACACGTACCGCACAGAAATATATGGGGCATTTGCTGTAATTAGAAGGTAAGTATGCTTTATTAAAGATTCGATCCCATTTTGAATGTTCTTACAAGTTAAAATTATTAATATTTATGGATTACAAAGTAAAGGCGACTTTCTCTTGATCACTTGGTTACGTGTTTGGCATAACCCGGGCATCACCAGGTACTTTCAGCTAGTATATATATATATACCTATGTATCAGAAGTTCTAAGAAATATTGTAAAGGTTTACAGCACACTAAGTTGTCTAAAAAAATTAATTAAAGTATAAGAAATATAAAAATACACCTGAATTCTTTAAAAAATAAAATTAGCAATGTCAATGCAAATTTGAACCTATAAAAAATATTAACCTGCTGGTTATGTGAAAAACATGCTTCAAACTTGTCTGGAACCCAGCACTAGCAATTTCTGTGAATTTTGAAAATTATGCAGCCATTTGAAAGAAACACCACAATCCAACTTTCAGCAATGTTAAAATCCAAAACTTTGTATAACTTCGAGCTATGTCTATAAATAGTTTTAAAATTATGAGAAAGAAATTTAGGAGCACTTTACACACAAAACGTGAGATTTTGCTGGTGCATCACAAACAAAATAGCTAACACAAAACTGCAGTAGTTTATCATTAAATGAAATCCCCTTTTCAGTTAAAACTTTTACTTCGTTAACAAAATCTTCTAAAAATACATTAACATCATCGGGCTTTTTAATCCCATGATAGGCACCGGTTAAAAAACATTAATCAAACCATGAAATAGGACCTAAAATAGTCCATAGACTTTGGTTAGAAGATCGCGACATGGGAATCCATCAATGTTAACAGATAACTGAACTTTATTCACTTCAGTTTGTGGCAAAATGTTTAGCAATGCATTTTCAATTCCCATGTTCAGATACTGGCCTGGATTAACGGATTTAAGGTGCTTAGTTTTCGGTGTCCTGAGTAGCGTTCTGGAGTCAATGGGTAAGGAAGATAATTCCCGTACGTCGCCGACGTTTTTCAGAACTTTGATCAGAGCAGTGGTGGCGTCCAATGGAATATTGTACTACACAAACCATTGGGCAAGTTGATTCTGAAAACTATTCCCGTTCACGTCATTTAAACGATCATCTAAATAGAAGAAAAATCTGCCCCAAAATACCCTTCTGGTGAGTCTTCCCCAGTAAAACTTTCGGAAAACGTATCTGCATTCACGGAGCAAAGGTTCTCTGTTTCTGCAGTAGCATTTTTTGATGGTCTTCTCAAATGTCTACTGCTAACGGCATATGGCTTTTTCCTCGCACTACAACGACTAGCCATGGTATGAAATGCACAAAAACACTAAAATCACACGACTCTGAACCTCTGATCATCAAACCAACACTCAAATCGCAATGAATCGCGGTATTTATGTTATTACTGTATTGCTACCGATCATATCATGGAGTTCATATACACGTTATACACAAATATTAAAACAAAACACAGACATATTACTAATAGTAAGTTTACTTTTAATGATACTACCATAAAAATTATTTTCATCTAATACTTACCCCAAAATGGAAAGTTAAATCGAAAACAGTCTTCAATTAAAGCTCTAAACCGTCTTCTTCTTCGACCACGCCTGAACCCTTCCATGGGCATCCACGCTCAAATATATTTGAAGTTGTAATTCCCGGTGATACCCGGAATTAACAGCAATACCAACCGTACATTGCACGATGGCGTAGACTATGTACCAACAAAGAATTTTAACTCTCGCATAATAGCATAACTTAGTTTTTATTTTATTTAACGGGAAAACGCCCTTTATCAAATACAAATTTCCAGATGGAAAATTACATTGAACATAAAGTGTTATTTACAACAATTTATAATACAAATAATGTAGCGTTTTTAATAATAAGAGAAAAATTGTCTCGATTGAGACATTCTCATTATTGGGTAATAAGCAATTTAGTACATAGTAAGCTTTTTTAATAATTGTAATTTACAATTTAACAAAATTCGAGATACATATTAAATGAAATAAAAATATACTACGGTAAGTTGACGAGTATAAATTTGTGACTTCTCAGCAACGTCTCGGAGTATTCCCTTCCACAAAATCATCTAAATTAAAAATATTATCTTTTATTCAATTTTATCAGGGAATGTAATATTCCCAGGATTGCAGGTACAACAAAAAATCTCATAGAGAATAAATATTTTAAAATCTCTGCAATACATTAATAGATTTATTACTTATACTTTTCACATTTTACCAACACAAGACATGACTTGCATGGCTCTGAGACGTCTCTGAGATATTCCATAGTTGATATCTCAGAAGACTTCTCTGAGATGTTTGCGTTGTTGATGTCTCAGAGACTTGGGTGAGACGTTTCTGAGACATATGATGCTATGTGGGAAGCTTTAAAAAATTGTATAAAGCTACGATAAGGAATAAAATAAAAAATCATATAATGACTACAGGCTAATCAGTGTTATAAATCAGTCTAGAGAGGTCTGGAAGATAATAAATGAATTTAAGGGAAAGCTAAATGGCACAGCTTCACCATCAATTATGAATGAAAATAATTAGATTATCTCTGACCCAGTGGCCACTGTAAATGCCATTAATGATTTCTTTTTAAATATTATATCTAACTATCACTCAATAATGGTTAAACCCGCTATCTGTTAAGTATAATAATAATAAAATTTTATTTCTTCGGCCTTATGAGCAACAAGCAATTTCCAAATGCATACTTAAATTAGGAACAAAATATCCGCAGGGCTTGATGACAGATACAGTATTGAAAGCATGTTTACGTTACATATTAGAAGTTCTTCTATATCGCTAGAACTTCATCTACAAATTTTCTTGGAGTGCATATTAACGAGGAGCTAGATTGGCTAGGTCACATCAATGGAGTTGCTAAAAAAGTAGCCACTTGGGTATTTATGATAAGAAAATTGGCTCCGATACTTCTTAATGAAAGCTTATTATCCCTCTACTATGCAAAAGTGCATTCATTCTTAAGCTATGGAATATTATTTTGGGGTAATTGCAGACTGGCTAGTGAAGCCTTTTCTTTACACAAACAAGCTGTCAATGCTTTATGTAAAGTATCTTTCTGTACACATGGTAAACCCTTGTTTTCATCTCTCAATATCTTAACCCTACCATCCATTTATATTTTGAGTTGTGCAACTTTTGTTAGATCAAACCACCAACTTTTTTTCCCACAAATGCGGAATACCGTAGCCATTTCACCTGTTCGCTATTTCACATTCACATTAACGACCACAATAATGCACTTTCTCAAAAAGGCCCTCAACACTCAGCCTCTGTAATTTATACTAAATTGCCTGGGGGCATTAGATCAGTTTTATCCCACAAAGTGTACGAAAGTCAAATTAAAAAGTTGCTTCTGAAGAAAACTTACCATAGTATCTGTGAATACCTAGATGATTAAGTATGATTTTGCTTTTCTTTTGATTTTTTCTCTTTCATGTTATTGATCATTGTATTTTGTTTGTATGTCTGTATTTTTTCACTCCTCTTGTTTTGACTTGTAAATATTTAATATTCAGTGACAAAACCATGCAAATGTATATGCCAATGTCGAAATAAATTATATAATTATTATGTAGTTAATGAATCACTTATGCAAGGAACTTTTCCTGAGGTACTGAAATCTGCCAAGGTCATTACAGTTTATAAACATAAAGGTGATAAGAACCAAATTGAAAACTACAAGCCCATATCTTTCACTATCCCATTTTGCTAAAATCTTTGATACAATCCTCAGCAACAGACTTTTAGAATAGCTGGAGGGAAACAGCCTTCTCTCTGAATCCCAGTTTGGGTTCTAATAATGTAAATTAACAACATTCACTCTACTTTCAACGTTTAGTTTTCTATGTGATAAATTAGACAACAAAAATAAAGTAGTTACACTTTTCTTCGACTTAACCAAGACTTTTGACTCTGTAAACCATAGCTTACTTTTAGATAAATGTTCTGTCCTTGGAGTTACAGGTATTGCTCACTCATAGTTGTCTGCTTTCTTCGTTGATCACACACGAGCTGTTTCACTATGTTAAGAGGATATGTTATTTATCTCCATGTAAACCAATTCAGACAGAAGTACCTCAAGGCTCTAATCTTCATAAATGACTTACCTGACCTGCTCAGGTCATCTATACCCCAAAGGTTGCTAACCCATTAAGTATGCTGTATGTTTTTTACCAGTCCTAATACAGTCCCACTATATACTCAGTAAAGCAGACAGTATAATAATGACAATGGCAGATTGGAGCTAAACAAATAACATAATGCTGAATAATAGAAAAACCCAGCTTATGGGTTTTCTTCCGTATAGACAGGCCCTTCATAAACAACTTTTTCTTGGTAAGGACTTGTATTTCGTTGAAGAATTTCAGTTTTTGGGATATACGTTGATTTCCACTTAACCTGGAATGCTCATATTGTTCATCTGTGCAAAAAGTTTAAATATACACTGTATCAAAAGTTTGTTCTTAAACACAGTGTCAGTCATAAAGTATTAAATTTTTTTACTATGGTACTTTTACTCACATATAACATATGATATAATTTTCCTCAAGGAAGTGTTTATAATCCAAAAGATAGTGATTAGACTAATCACTGTTAGTGACTTTAATGCCAGATGCTGCCCTCTCTTGAAGCAGATTAGGATATTAACTGTTCCATGCATTATATTTTTTATCTACGTAATTCTTTATGTAAAACAAATTTTATATAGCTTTATCTCCAAAATTACGGTTCATAATCATTGCACTCCGAGACGTATGGACCTTCATACATCTCAAAATTGTTATAAGAGCATACTTAAGAGGACCAAAGTCTATTGGTATAACATTTTTTAATAAACTGCCAAGGCATATCAAAGAACTGAACAGCTTATCACTTTTTAAAGAAGGAACTTTTTAAGTGACCAATGTTTTTATAATATAAATGAATTTTAATGTACTTATGACGTATCAATGACATTTTAATTTCTTGTCTTGTTGTACCTTATGTCATGTATTAACTTGATCTTCAGGTAAATAATAATATTAATAATAACAGTAGTTTATTTAGCACTGCTATTCTTAATACATGAGAGAATACCAAATCAATAATTACAGAAAGCATGTAAGTCAAACACCAGCAGAAAAACATAAGAATCAAACAACAGCAAAATGAAATATACATATATCTATGATGTGATATACATTAGATCATAAATCCTGTACATATATCCTCCTTAAATACATTTGAGTAACCAAAAAAAATACCTTATATCATAACCCCTGTACTATAAAAATTATTATTATTAAGTAAAGAGTGTTTTAAATAATTTTCTATTAATAATCTACTATAAGAAAACGCTTGATGTCTTTGTCGGTGTCTGGCCGGACAGTCTCATCAGTTAGTTATGCAAACTGGCTGGTAGATGGCAGCACTTGCCAGAACAATTAGTGCTGCCCCTACTCTATAACTAATTGCGGCCGCACCTATATTCATTTACGTAAATTGGATGGATGGTACTTACGCATTAACGGGGAGCCCAACATAAAAACCGGACAAATACCATTTAAATCATGTTTTAATTTTGATGAACATTAAAAGAAACCAATTAACATTTAAATGATTTGTTATAGATAACAACTGAAAAATCAATCACATTTTAATTTCTGGTGGCAACTACAATATAAACAAATCGAGCCGAAGGCTCGCCAATATCCTCTCTGAACCTCTGCATTTGCGGCGCAACAGTCAAGCGAGATATAATTCCTTTGTAGACAACAGATATCTTGATAGAAATCAATCGGTACTTATGTATTAAGTTGGGCTCCCCGTTAATACGTAAGTACCGGATAGATAAATGCGGTAAGTTACGTATTTTAAAACATGCTAATGTTTGAAATAATTCGACGATGTTTTAACGTCCCTTCGTTGTCTTATCGAAGTCTTCCTGCATATTAAAGGCAGTTGCTTGCGCTGTGCATTCGCATTATCTGAATTGAACCGATATTATGAAAATATTTTTTTTCGTGCTGTTTATTTTTAATTCGCGTCAATCCAATTATAGGGTAACCAACCATACAACGATTACATCGTTATCTAAATAAATACGGTATATGCGCATATGTATTGATATATCTATTGAGATTGTTCTTAACTGCTGTTTAGTGGAATTGAACGATTGATTGTGGTTACTTATTAAATATTGCTTTTCACATGGACAGCTGTATGTAGCTATAATTAGAACACGTGACAAACATAATTTGAAATTTTGGGTTAAGGATAAAGATAATCAAGGGCAAAATTGCTGTTAAACGAAAGAGTATTTACAAGGAACATAGTTATAAATAATATTATTGAAGTATAACACTGTTTTCCTCTTAATTTTTTAAAACTATTCCTTTGTTTTCATTTGTAGCCCTTTCCAATCTTATTCAAATATTATAATTTTATCATTTGTTTGTTGGTTTTATTTTTATATTGTTTGTTTTCAAAGGCCGTTTTAAACGGGCTCATTCGTCTAGTAATAATAATAATTTTTTATTCCATTTCTCTTATACATCCTTTTAAACAAAAATTTACAGCTGATATAATAACAGAGAATATGGAATATAGGTAGTACCCCAGAGGAATCCTGTTTTGGGGTTACCATCACATACATAAAACAAATTTCCGGCAAATGACATAATTCATTCTAAATACATAATAAATTAAAATCAAGATTAGGCACAAAAAACCAAAAACAACAAAAGTGTGTTCATACATATTTAAACAACAGTTTTCATTAATCCTTCAACATCGGGAGTAGAAAATAACCATACCATTACATTATTTAAGAATTTACCCAACGGATTCAGAGTAGCAAAATCAGATGGAATAGAGGAAAATAACTTAGGTGCCATGTATATAAAAGATTGTTTAAAAGCAGTATTATTAGGTTTAGGAATTTTTATTCCATAATTAAATCGTAGTTTACTGGCATATTCATTTGGTTGTTGTCTATTACCTCCCCGATTATAAAACGTTCTCAGTACCTTATATACATAAAGATGTCTTAAGGGAAGAATCTGCAGTTTTTGAAATACCGTATATACTCGTGTATATGCCGACTCCATGTATAGTACGACCCCTGATTTTTTGGTGAACAAACCTGATTTTTTCATATCTCTCGTTTATAGTACGACCCCAGCTTTCCACCAGGGTCGATATATTTTG
Organism: Uropetala carovei; assembly: GCA_036926305.1. NCBI lineage: Eukaryota > Metazoa > Arthropoda > Insecta > Odonata > Petaluridae > Uropetala > Uropetala carovei. The sequence goes on along the minus strand of JAXCHB010000105.1, from coordinate 1,977,988 downwards.
TTTTGATAGCTCGATGGTTTCGAGCGAGATATATCGAACGACCTTGATTTTCCACACCACCATAGAATAGACCGTAAATGTCGTAAATAGTATTTCTTGCGAGTACACTAAAATTCGGATAAGTTAAGTATCTTACTCCTAAAACATTTAATAAAAAGTGATATGAATCATGATTGCACAAGATGAAATAAAATCGTTTTAATTCTAGTACGTCTGGATTACGTTCCGCGTACGTAATGGTTCCACTTGCTCATCTATTTAATAGGTAGGGATAACGGACAAAAAGAAATTACCCTGTAATATTCCAGTCTTTATTGTTTCTACAATCACACACCGACCGGTTTCCACTACAAAATCATTCTAATGGTGTTACTAACCGACGTAACACCTTTAGAATGACTTTGTAGTGGAAACCGATCGGTGTGTGATTGAAGAAACAATAAAGACTGTTGAATATTACAAAGTAATTTCTTTTTTCCAAGATGTCGAAATTCCATAAAGTTACGCCGTCTACGATACTTTTAGTCCAACTCGTTCCAATCCATCCCTTGTAAAAAGACGCACACAAAGACGTACGTACATAAAATTCAAGAAAGGAAGTGCCTGTTAATCTTCACTTATATCAAATATTTGTGAATTTGAAGTTGTATATATGAAAAAGATTCTACTGTTCACGAAGCAACATATCAACGATAAAGGACCTCACTGCTAAGGTTAGCCTACCATTAGAATGCGTGCGGGTGGCATAACTTCACCGAAAATGCCCATGGAGATACATGAATTTTAAATCCTCAAATGCATTACTCGTGTATAGTACGATCCCCAATTTTTGCAATAAAAATTTGGTCGTAAAAACTCGTACTATACACGAGTATATATGGTATCTATAAATTTAAAAAAAGATAGTGGTATTCTAGTAAGTAAACACAAATATATTTCTATCAGTAAGAAATACTATAGCTGAATTGGAAGATGAGTTTGAATTTTCCATATTTTTTCATTTATAGCTTGCTTCTCTGGCATTACAGATGAACAGCTTTTTACCTTTTTTGAAAAAGCTTTAACCATTTGTGGTGATTTTGGAAATTGAAGTATCTTTGATGATGTTTGGCATTCCTCTTCTGAAGAAATATCTTCATCAAATTTCACCATCCTCAATGGCTTTCTTCTTCTCCTGCTTGGGGGCTCGTCAATATCTGTATACAAATCAGAAAATTCTTCTGCTTCCCTCAACTTTTTTTTTCCTTTTTGAAAACATTCTAAAATTGTTAAAGAAATCAAAACAAACATTTTAGATACATAACAATAAGAGGATTAAGCAACTTAAATGCCATAATTATCACAAGAAAGCTGTTATACTAGAAATTACATAAAGTGTAAATGTTCTAGAGATAGTTTGTGGCTTCATTTCAATTTTATGTCTTTAAATTACCTGTGTTGTACATAATCCTTTTAGGTTCCAATTTTCATCTGCATCTATTAAGTCTTCCGCTGCCTTATCATAAGATTAAGTGTTGGTGAACTTTGGCCGGTATGCTTTCTTTTCCGATTCCAAGATCCATTTCCTTGGGAAAAGCTGCATTCCATCTTCAAATTCCACAATGCAAAAACTTTTTGCAGTCGACATATTTCCTGTTGTGATAAAAACAATCTGTGAATAGTTTAATTCAATCGGCAAACTTTCAAAATTCCTCCACATCGAGTAAATGACACAGAGAAAATGATCGTATGTTGAAAGAAAATTGCAATTTTAAATTTTGTAAGGAAATACCGTATATACTATTGTATAGTACGAGTTTTTATGACCAAATTTTTATTGCAAAAATTGGGGATCGTACTATACACGAGTAATGCAATTGAGGATTTAAAATTCACGTATCTTCACGGGCATTTTCGGTGAAGTTATGCCACCCGCACGCATTCTAATGGTAGGCTAACCTTAACAGTGAGGTTCTTTATCGTTGTTATGTTGCTTCGTGAAGAGTAGAATCTTTTTCATATATACAGCTTCAAATTCACAAATACTTGATATAAGTGACGATTTACGGGCACTTCCTTTCTGGAATTTTATGTATGTACATCTTTGTTTGCGTCTTTTTACAAGGGATGGATTGGAACGAGTTGGACTAAAAGTATCGTAGACGGCGTAATTTTATGGAATTTCGACATCTTGGAAAAAAGAAATTACTTTGTAATATTCAACAGTCTTTATTGTTTCTTCAATCACACACCGATCAGTTTCCACTACAAAGTCATTCTAAAAGTGTTACGTCGGTTATATAGTAACACCATTGGAATGATTTTATAGTTGAAACCGGTCGGTGTGTGACTGAAGAAACAATAAAGACTGTGGAATATTACAAAGTAATTTCTTTTTATCCGTTATCCCTACCTATTAAATAGATGAGCGAGTGGAACCATTACGTACGCGGAACGTAATCCAGACGTACTAGAATTGAAACGATTTTATTTCATCTTGTGCAATCATGATTCATATCACTTTTTATTAAATGTTTTAGGAGTAAGATACTTAACTTATCCGAATTTTAGTGTACTCGCAAGAAATACTATTTACGACATTTACGGCCTATTCTATGGTGGTGTGGAAAATCAAGGTTGTTCGATATATCTCGCTCGTAACCATCGAGCTATCGAAACGATATATATCGACCATGGTGAAAAGCTCGGGTCATACTATAAACGAGATATATGAAAAAATCAGGTTTGTTCACCAAAAAACCAGGGGTCGTACTATACATGGAGTCGGCATATACACGAGTATATACGGTATATGGAATAATTCTAACCAATCAAATCATGAAATTAGCAGAGGAAATAATAAATAATTTCTTTAAAAATGTGAAGTAATAAGATTAAAAATAATTACTGAGCATTTAAAATATTTTCCTGGCCTCAAAAATGACAACAGTTAACTAAGTTAAAGGGTAAACTACATTAAAATATTTATCTGTGATAATTCCTTGGCCAATTTTAGCTCCCTTGCGTGATTTACTAAGTACCCTGTCATGATTAATACCACAAAATACTTACCTAAAATTTAAGTAATCGACCTTTGCCTGATTATAGCTCTACGTGAAGTTGGTTACAAACTTATTTTTTGTGAGAGGCATCACAAAACACATGCTTTTTATGCTGTTTAATTTGAACGCCTTTAAATCTTTCTCCTGCAATTTGTATACAGTGTAAAAATTTAAAAGCCTGGAGCTGCACGGTTTTGTATACAATTCTTGTTTCTCCTGAAATATTGCATCAATGAAATGTAAACATTTATCGCAAATGGAATATGCTATGTTTCTTGCAATAAGTATTTCACCGCTCTCTAGCATTATGCAACTGTCTTTGAAGTGCTTGGTATCAATGGTGCAATATACTATAGGAAAACACTTGATGTCTTTGTCGCGGCCTGACCGGACGGTCTCATCAGTTAGTTATGCAAACTGGCTGGTAGATGGCAGCACTTGCCAGTACAATTAGTGCTGCCCCTCCACTGTAACTAATTGCGGCCGCACCTATATTCATTAACGTAACTTGGATGGATGGTAAATACATAATATAATAACAACAATACAATTTATTTCAGCGTTGGCATATACATTTGCATGGTTTCGTCACTTACTTACATATTAACGGGGAGCCCAACTTGAAAATATAAATACGAAACAAATACCATTTAAATCATGTTTTAAAATTTAAGAACATTAAAAGAAACCAATTAACATTTAAATGATTTGTTATAGATAACAATAGAAAAAACAATCACATTTTAATTTCTGGTGGACAATATTTAGCAATTTCTTCTAAAATTAATTATTAATTTAATATGAGAACTAAATTAGATTAACATTTTGAACAAGTAACGCAGTGAATTTCGAAAGATTTTATTTGAATAATACTTTTGTTGAACTTTATTATGTCTTCTGAACTAAAATTAAGAATTCGTGTCTGCGGTTCCATGGGTAAAATGTAAACACTACCGATACACTCACGTAATTAATTACGTTAGAAAAGTAAAACATTTTACTACATTATTTAAAATCGATTCGTTCGAATATCTCAATCTATTATTCAATTAATTATGATGGAAAACACAATTAAGATCAATAATTTTATATCTATTTAGAGTAATAATAGGTATTCTTATTTAGGTTCTCCTGTTATTATGTTGACATACAAACTCATATTCCACGTAATCAATATTTACTCATCACTAAGACACGCTATTTTGTGATTGTTGGTTGTTTATTTAGCAACTGAATAGAAAGCGTCAGTCGCCATCGTCAGATACATTGAGCTTTAGGAGATTATTCGTTGGTTGGTTTTGGTTAGTTTGTTGTTTTCATTTGCTTTCGTTTCGTGTCCATTTTTTGTGTTCTTTGTTTTCATTCTTAGTTGTTTATTTTGTAGTCTATGTTTATATTCTTTGGTTGTGCTCTTGATTTTTGTTCCTTGATTACTTATTTGTCGGTTTACACCTTTTATGCCGGCTATTGATTAGAGTTTAATTCATTTCTTTTTTCTTGGTGGTTTTTACATTGAACTTATATTCTTTGGTTGTACTCTTAATTTATGTTCCACGATTATTTATTTGTCGGTTTACATCCTTTTCTACCGGGTATTGGTTAGCGTTTAATTCATTTCTTTTTTCGTGGTGGTTTTTGTAGTTTTCGTATTGGTTCGTTTCGTGTTCTTTCCACTTTATTTCAAGACTCCTGATGTAGTTTACAGAAAGGAGAGGAGAAGTTTTAGTATGTGTCATTTTCTCAAGCTGTCTTCTAAGCGGGAAAAAGTATAACTATTTGCAGTCCGAAATGCACCCGGGCGAAGCCGGGTACGAAAAGCTAGTAAATTTATAAACCAAATTATATGTTTGATATGAAAATAATGAGTCAATTTGTGAACCTGAGGTCAAAAAATACAATATTGGTATTCATCCCTAGTAGCCTACAACATGTTTTACTTTTCTCCCACGAGATGACATTCCCATTGTAGGACGGGCGGCTGTGGATTCAAATGAAATGCCCAGAAGATTTGTAGGAACTTGGTTCGAGAGAAAACGTCCTCGAAAAAGAGTTGTCAGTCCATTCTTCACTGAAATATTCCTTTATGGATGGTTTCTCCTGCAACGCCATGTTCATAACAACACTTAGAAATGCTTTAATTTCTAAAACGGATTCAAGTCAGCGTTTTCATACGATCCTGCCACAAACTACGCTGACCGTCGTGACATTTCGATAGGGAAAATGGACAAAATCTGTGGATATTGTCACGCGAAAAAAATGGCCCAAGGAAAATGATGGGATGTGTCGTTCGAATGGTAAAGTTCGCTTACCGGAATTTGAAGATCTTCCAGAACCACTGGAACGTTTATTGCGCTTTTAATACGAGATAGGGAGGGAGAGAGATGGATGGTAACGGAGGGGGGAGATGGAGGGGGAGGGAGGGAGAGGGGGGAGAAGGGAAGGAGTGGGTGGAAGGGAGGGGGAGGGAGTACTATCTTATTATTGCGATGCTTACATGTTACACGGTCGAAGTTTTAGATTCACTAAATCCCTTGAAATTCAACGGGCACTCCTGCTAGTGCATAGATATAACACCCCCAAGAGTTTGGTGCCCCAGGCAGCTACCCGGTTTGTCGGTACCTCAGGTCGACCCTGTTCACCAGCATTATACGTGGTAGAGTCAGTAAGTTCTAGCACTGGCCGCGGTGTGGCGCTGTTGTTTTCGTAAGCCATCGCCGCATGAGAGTGACAGGTAATGGTAAAGCAGCTCTACCTACATGGCTAAGAGTTTGGTTGTGCGTGCACGCTAAGTAGTTGTTTAGTGAGATTGAAAGAAAGGTGTACGCACTGCATCGGCGAAGCGAAAAATGTCCACTTGTGAGCAACGTGTGAACATCAAATTTCGCCAGCTGCTTCGTAAATCGGCAACGGAAACACTATAGCTGTTACAGCAGGCGTACGGTGACGAAGCACTTAGCCGTAGTGTTGTGTTCGACTGGCACCGCCGGTTCAAAGAAGGAAGGGAGTCTCTTGAACATGACGACCGAAGCGGTCGTCCAGTAACGGCACGGACCACAGAGATCATCGTGCGTGAAAACCGTTCACAGACTGTTGACGGCATAGCTGTGCAACTCAACTTTTCTCACGAAAGTTGCCATGCAATTCTCTCAGAAGATGAGCTTCGTGGTCGTTGTTTCGACAGAGCCGAAGACATCATTGCAGCTTCGATGGAGGCTCTCCGCGCAGTTCCAAAAAATGCTCTCCAGACTTGCTTCCAGCAGTCGTACGAGAGGTGGCAGAAGTGCGTTGTAGCTGAGGGGAACTACTTTGAAGGGGGATGTGTGTAAAGTAGAGATACGTGTTCCCTACTACTAGCAGCTGCCCCAGTCCTAGAACTTACAGTCTCTACCACGTATATCTGCTCTGGGCTTAACTCTTCATTAAACAGTAATTCTGCGAGGGTTAGTGTTAACGTTAATATAAATTCACCATTTTCCATATATCGTTGTTAAGTTACGTTTGCTGAGTGGGCTAAAGCGTTAACTGGCGGGAGGTGAAGTGGTACGCAACCTGTTCCAGGAATATATTTTCTGATATATGAGGAGTTGACTATATATAAAACACATACAACTAGCGAAATTAATATAAAAGTTAGTAATAAAAGAAGTCGCATTCAAATCCTTACATCCATTCAGGGATTAATAAATAATGCATTGAAGTTGGGGATCAACGGTTCTAAACACTGCTGTTCACGGGAAACAAGGTGAACTCGGAGACTGTGCCGGATTAGGGGAGATGATGGAATGCCGGATTATGGCGGTACTAAGAATAGAGTAATTATACATTACCTCCTGCTGTGTTTCCTGAGTTGCCAAAGGATCTTTAGGTTCCAATTTAACACGCCTTAGTTCCACCTAGATTAAGGTCAGACAAAGAATTTCAATGTAATCAAGAGTTGCAGATTATCATCGTTATAAAATGTAGGGAACAATATATGGAATGACACAAAAACCACACTTGAGTCAAAATATGCTTTCACTAACCACATGTTGTTCTAGCGTGTCTGAAAACATCTGATTTGTGTGTATAGAACATGACATTCTTTATAATTCAAGCAATGAATATGATTGCACTCTCTAAATAAGATTTGTCATTATTAATTACTAGTGTAATACCCGTTGAAATATCAACAGAAGAATTATAAATAGATAGATAGATAGATTATTATTATTTTCATTTAAAATAATTAATATCACACTTTTACATATGAAATATTCTGTCATATACAACATTTCCGGTGAATATTCTGTTGTTGATGGGCTATGTTTAGTTACACTTGAAATAGTTGCCTCTCTTCCCCTCCCTCTCCCCCCCCCTCTCTCTCCCACCCCCCCCCCTCTACTTCCTTCTCTCCCCCTCCCTCTCTCTCCCTCCCTATCTCGTATTTAAAGCATACAAAGCATGCTTATACACTCATAAGGATTGAAATAACAATATGATATAGTGGTCTAACAATATAATTGGCAGCCAAGGCAACATTCCGTTAAAATGGCAATATTTCCACAAAATATGTGAATTAAACGTATAGCATGAGCGATTTCGAATTGTATGCGGAAAAAGATGGACAGAATAAGAAACTTTGTAATCTTTTCTTCAAAATGGTTCAGATCCGAAGATCGTAGGTTAATTCCTTCTAATTTTAATTTCCAAAACAATAAAAGCCTGCACATCAAATAATTGATTTTTACGTGTTACCTTACGGAAAATGGAAATGTCTTCCTCGGAGTCGAACCCAGGACTTTTTTGGAGATTTATTTTCGTGATTACCTTAAAATATGTTATTCAAGCATCCTTGCCAAATTTCAATCTTTTAACTATTCAGGAAGTTAGTCAAAACTCTCTATATCAAACATCGTGAAAGCGTAACCAACCAACCAATAGAATTATTGTTTTGGAAATTAAAATTAGAAGGAATTAACCTACGATCTTCGGATCTGAACCATTTTGAAGAAAAGATTACAAAGTTTCTTATTCTGTCCATCTTTTTCCGCATACAATTCGAAATCGCTCATGCTATACGTTTAATTCACATATTTTGTGGAAATATTGCCATTTTAACGGAATGTTGCCTTGGCTGCCAATTATATTGTTAGACCACTATATCATATTGTTATTTCAATCCTTATGAGTGTATAAGCATGCTTTGTATGCTTTAAATACGAGATAGGGAGGGAGAGAGAGGGAGGGGGAGAGAAGGAAGTAGAGGGGGGGGGGGTGGGAGAGAGAGGGGGGGGGAGAGGGAGGGGAAGAGAGGCAACTATTTCAAGTGTAACTAAACATAGCCCATCAACAACAGAATATTCACCGGAAATGTTGTATATGACAGAATATTTCATATGTAAAAGTGTGATATTAATTATTTTAAATGAAAATAATAATAATCTATCTATCTATCTATTTATAATTCTTCTGTTGATATTTCAACGGGTATTACACTAGTAATTAATAATGACAAATCTTATTTAGAGAGTGCAATCATATTCATTGCTTGAATTATAAAGAATGTCATGTTCTATACACACAAATCAGATGTTTTCAGACACGCTAGAACAACATGTGGTTAGTGAAAGCATATTTTGACTCAAGTGTGGTTTTTGTGTCATTCCATATATTGTTCCCTACATTTTATAACGATGATAATCTGCAACTCTTGATTACATTGAAATTCTTTGTCTGACCTTAATCTAGGTGGAACTAAGGCGTGTTAAATTGGAACCTAAAGATCCTTTGGCAACTCAGGAAACACAGCAGGAGGTAATGTATAATTACTCTATTCTTAGTACCGCCATAATCCGGCATTCCATCATCTCCCCTAATCCGGCACAGTCTCCGAGTTCACCTTGTTTCCCGTGAACAGCAGTGTTTAGAACCGTTGATCCCCAACTTCAATGCATTATTTATTAATCCCTGAATGGATGTAAGGATTTGAATGCGACTTCTTTTATTACTAACTTTTATATTAATTTCGCTAGTTGTATGTGTTTTATATATAGTCAACTCCTCATATATCAGAAAATATATTCCTGGAACAGGTTGCGTACCACTTCACCTCCCGCCAGTTAACGCTTTAGCCCACTCAGCAAACGTAACTTAACAACGATATATGGAAAATGGTGAATTTATATTAACGTTAACACTAACCCTCGCAGAATTACTGTTTAATGAAGAGTTAAGCCCAGAGCAGATATACGTGGTAGAGACTGTAAGTTCTAGGACTGGGGCAGCTGCTAGTAGTAGGGAACACGTATCTCTACTTTACACACATCCCCCTTCAAAGTAGTTCCCCTCAGCTACAACGCACTTCTGCCACCTCTCGTACGACTGCTGGAAGCAAGTCTGGAGAGCATTTTTTGGAACTGCGCGGAGAGCCTCCATCGAAGCTGCAATGATGTCTTCGGCTCTGTCGAAACAACGACCACGAAGCTCATCTTCTGAGAGAATTGCATGGCAACTTTCGTGAGAAAAGTTGAGTTGCACAGCTATGCCGTCAACAGTCTGTGAACGGTTTTCACGCACGATGATCTCTGTGGTCCGTGCCGTTACTGGACGACCGCTTCGGTCGTCATGTTCAAGAGACTCCCTTCCTTCTTTGAACCGGCGGTGCCAGTCGAACACAACACTACGGCTAAGTGCTTCGTCACCGTACGCCTGCTGTAACAGCTATAGTGTTTCCGTTGCCGATTTACGAAGCAGCTGGCGAAATTTGATGTTCACACGTTGCTCACAAGTGGACATTTTTCGCTTCGCCGATGCAGTGCGTACACCTTTCTTTCAATCTCACTAAACAACTACTTAGCGTGCACGCACAACCAAACTCTTAGCCATGTAGGTAGAGCTGCTTTACCATTACCTGTCACTCTCATGCGGCGATGGCTTACGAAAACAACAGCGCCACACCGCGGCCAGTGCTAGAACTTACTGACTCTACCACGTATAATGCTGGTGAACAGGGTCGACCTGAGGTACCGACAAACCGGGTAGCTGCCTGGGGCACCAAACTCTTGGGGGTGTTATATCTATGCACTAGCAGGAGTGCCCGTTGAATTTCAAGGGATTTAGTGAATCTAAAACTTCGACCGTGTAACATGTAAGCATCGCAATAATAAGATAGTACTCCCTCCCCCTCCCTTCCACCCACTCCTTCCCTTCTCCCCCCTCTCCCTCCCTCCCCCTCCATCTCCCCCCTCCGTTACCATCCATCTCTCTCCCTCCCTATCTCGTATTAAAAGCGCAATAAACGTTCCAGTGGTTCTGGAAGATCTTCAAATTCCGGTAAGCGAACTTTACCATTCGAACGACACATCCCATCATTTTCCTTGGGCCATTTTTTTCGCGTGACAATATCCACAGATTTTGTCCATTTTCCCTATCGAAATGTCACGACGGTCAGCGTAGTTTGTGGCAGGATCGTATGAAAACGCTGACTTGAATCCGTTTTAGAAATTAAAGCATTTCTAAGTGTTGTTATGAACATGGCGTTGCAGGAGAAACCATCCATAAAGGAATATTTCAGTGAAGAATGGACTGACAACTCTTTTTCGAGGACGTTTTCTCTCGAACCAAGTTCCTACAAATCTTCTGGGCATTTCATTTGAATCCACAGCCGCCCGTCCTACAATGGGAATGTCATCTCGTGGGAGAAAAGTAAAACATGTTGTAGGCTACTAGGGATGAATACCAATATTGTATTTTTTGACCTCAGGTTCACAAATTGACTCATTATTTTCATATCAAACATATAATTTGGTTTATAAATTTACTAGCTTTTCGTACCCGGCTTCGCCCGGGTGCATTTCGGACTGCAAATAGTTATACTTTTTCCCGCTTAGAAGACAGCTTGAGAAAATGACACATACTAAAACTTCTCCTCTCCTTTCTGTAAACTACATCAGGAGTCTTGAAATAAAGTGGAAAGAACACGAAACGAACCAATACGAAAACTACAAAAACCACCACGAAAAAAGAAATGAATTAAACGCTAACCAATACCCGGTAGAAAAGGATGTAAACCGACAAATAAATAATCGTGGAACATAAATCAATTTGTTTAACATTTGAGAATTTATAGCGGCCGAACGAATAAAAATTTTCGAATTTCTATATTCCCGTTTTCATTATTTGGGGAGTTATACAGGCAGAAAAAATTTCAGCTTGGTAGCACATTTAGAAATACCTAAACCCTGAAACGTACGGAAACATTAGTCAATTTGTTTAACATTTGAGAATTTATTGCGGCCGAACGAATAAAAATTTTCGAATTTCTATATTCCCGTTTTCATTATTTGGGGAGTTCTACAGGCAGAAAAAATTTCAGCTTGGTAGCACATTTAGAAATACCTAAACCGTGAAACGTACGGAAACATTAGTCAATTTGTTTAAAATTTGAGAATTTATTGCGGCCGAACGAATAAAAATTTACGAATTTCCATATTCCCGTTTTAATTATTTGGGGAGTTCTACAGACAGAAAAAATTTCAGCTTGGTAGCACATTTAGAAATACCTAAACCGTGAAACGTACGGAAGCATTAGTCAATTTGTTTAACATTTGAGAATTTATTGCGGCCGAACGAATAAAAATTTTCGAATTTCTATATTCCCGTTTTCATTATTTGGGGAGTTCTACAGGCAGAAAAAATTTCAGCCTGGTAGCACATTTAGAAATACCTAAACCGTGAAACGTACGGAAGCATTAGTCAATTTGTTTAACATTTGAGAATTTATTGCGGCCGAACGAATAAAAATTTTCGAATTTCTATATTCCCGTTTTCATTATTTGGGGAGTTCTACAGGCAGAAAAAATTTCAGCTTGGTAGCACATTTAGAAATACCTAAACCGTGAAACGTACGGAAGCATTAGTCAATTTGTTTAACATTTGAGAATTTATTGCGGCCGAACGAATAAAAATTTTCGAATTTCTACATTCCCGTTTTCATTATTTGGGGAGTTCTACAGGCAGAAAAAATTTCAGCTTGGTAGCACATTTAGAAATACCTAAACCGTGAAACGTACCGAAGCATTAGTCAATTTGTTTAATATTTGAGAATTTATTGCGGCCGAACGAATAAAAATTTTCGAATTTCTATATTCCCGTTTTCATTATTTGGGGAGTTCTACAGGCAGAAAAAATTTCAGCTGGTAGCAAATTTAGAAATACCTAAACCGTGAAACGTACTGAAGCATTAGTCAATTTGTTTAACATTTGAGAATTTATTGCGGTCGAACGAATAAAAATTTTCGAATTTCTATATTCCCGTTTTCATTATTTGGGGAGTTCTACAGGCAGAAAAAATTTCAGCTTGGTAGCACATTTAGAAATACCTAAACCGTGAAACGTACGGAAGCATTAGTCAATTTGTTTAACATTTGAGAATTTATTGCGGCCGAACGAATAAAATTTTTCGAATTTCTATATTCCCGTTTTCATTATTTGGGGAGTTCTACAGGCAGAAAAAATTTCAGCTTGGTAGCACATTTAGAAATACCTAAACCGTGAAACGTACGGAAGCATTAGTCAATTTGTTTAACATTTGAGAATTTATTGCGGCCGAACGAATAAAAATTTTCGAATTTCTATATTCCCGTTTTCATTAATTGGGGAGTTCTACAGGCAGAAAAAATTTCAGCTTGGTAGCACATTTAGAAATACCTAAACCGTGAAACGTACGGAAGCATTAGTCAATTTGTTTAACATTTGATAATTTATTGCGGCCGAACGAATAAAAATTTTCGAATTTCTATATTCCCGTTTTCATTATTTGGGGAGTTCTACAGGCAGAAAAAATTTCAGCCTGGTAGCACATTTAGAAATACCTAAACCGTGAAACGTACGGAAGCATTAGTCAATTTGTTTAACATTTGAGAATTTATTGCGGCCGAACGAATAAAAATTTTCGAATTTCTATACTCCCGTTTTCATTATTTGTGGAGTTCTACAGGCAGAAAAAATTTCAGCTTTGTAGCACATTTAGAAATACCTAAACCGTGAAACGTACGGAAGCATTAGTCAATTTGTTTAACATTTGAGAATTTATTGCGGCCGAACTAATAAAAATTTTCGAATTTCTATATTCCCGTTTTCATTATTTGGGGAGTACTACAGGCAGAAAAAATTTCAGCTTGGTAGCACATTTAGAAATACATAAACCGTGAAACGTACGGAAACATTAGTCAATTTGTTTAACATTTGAGAATTTATTGCGGCCGAACGAATAAAAATTTTCGAATTTCTATATTCCCGTTTTCATTATTTGGGGAGTTCTACAGGCAGAAAAAATTTCAGCTTGGTAGCACATTTAGAAATACCTAAACCGTGAAACGTACGGAAGCATTAGTCAATTTGTTTAACATTTGAGAATTTATTGCGGCCGAACGAATAAAAATTTTCGAATTTCTATATTCCCGTTTTCATTATTTTGGGAGTTCTACAGGCAGAAAAAATTTCAGCTTGGTAGCACATTTAGAAATACCTAAACCGTGAAACGTACGGAAGCATTAGTCAATTTGTTTAACATTTGAGAATTTATTGCGGCCGAACGAATAAAAATTTTCGAATTTCTATATTCCCGTTTTCAGTATTTGGGGAGTTCTACAGGCAGAAAAAATTTCAGGTTGGTAGCACATTTAGAAATACCTAAACCGTGAAACGTACGGAAACATTAGTTAATTTGTTTAACATTTGAGAATTTATTGCGGCCGAACGAATAAAAATTTTCGAATTTCTATATTCCCGTTTTCATTATTTGGGGAGTTCTACAGGCAGAAAAAATTTCAGCTTGGTAGCACATTTAGAAATACCTAAACCATGAAACGTACGGAAGCATTAGTCAATTTGTTTAACATTTGAGAATTTATTGCGGCCGAACGAATAAAAATTTTCGAATTTCTATATTCCCGTTTTCATTATTTGGGGAGTTCTACAGGCAGAAAAAATTTCAGCCTGGTAGCACATTTAGAAATACCTAAACCGTGAAACGTACTGAAGCATTAGTCAATTTTTTTAACATTTGAGAATTTATTGCGGCCGAACGAATAAAAATTTTCGAATTTCTATATTCCCGTTTTCATTATTTCGGGAGTTCTACAGGCAGAAAAAATTTCAGCTTGGTAGCACATTTAGAAATACCTAAACCGTGAAACGTACGGAAGCATTAGTCAATTTGTTTAACATTTGAGAATTTATTGCGGCCGAACGAATAAAAATTTTCGAATTTCTATATTCCAGTTTTCATTATTTGGGGAGTTCTACAGGCAGAAAACATTTCAGCTTGGTAGCACATTTAGAAATACCAAAACCGTGAAACGTACGGAAGCATTAGTCAATTTGTTTAACATTTGAGAATTTATTGCGGCCGAACGAATAAAAATTTTCGAATTTCTATATTCCCGTTTTCATTATTTGGGGAGTTCTACAGGCAGAAAAAATTTCAGCTTGGTAGCACATTTAGAAATACCTAAACCGTGAAACGTACGGAAACATTAGTCAATTTGTTTAACATTTGAGAATTTATTGCGGCCGAACGTATAAAAATTTTCGAATTTCTATATTCCCGTTTTCATTATTTGGGGAGTTCTACAGGCAGAAAAAATTTCAGCTTGGTAGCACATTTAGAAATACCTAAACCGTGAAACGTACGGAAACATTAGTCAATTTGTTTAACATTTGAGAATTTATTGCGGCCGAACGAATAAAAATTTTCGAATTTCTATATTCCCGTTTTCATTATTTGGGGAGTTCTACAGGCAGAAAAAATTTCAGCTTGGTAGCACATTTAGAAATACCTAAACCGTGAAACGTACGGAAGCATTAGTCAATTTGTTTAACATTTGAGAATTTATTGCGGCCGAACGAATAAAAATTTTCGAATTTCTACATTCCCGTTTTCATTATTTGGGGAGTTCTACAGGCAGAAAAAATTTCAGCTTGGTAGCACATTTAGAAATACCTAAACCGTGAAACGTACCGAAGCATTAGTCAATTTGTTTAATATTTGAGAATTTATTGCGGCCGAACGAATAAAAATTTTCGAATTTCTATATTCCCGTTTTCATTATTTGGGGAGTTCTACAGGCAGAAAAAATTTCAGCTGGTAGCAAATTTAGAAATACCTAAACCGTGAAACGTACTGAAGCATTAGTCAATTTGTTTAACATTTGAGAATTTATTGCGGTCGAACGAATAAAAATTTTCGAATTTCTATATTCCCGTTTTCATTATTTGGGGAGTTCTACAGGCAGAAAAAATTTCAGCTTGGTAGCACATTTAGAAATACCTAAACCGTGAAACGTACGGAAGCATTAGTCAATTTGTTTAACATTTGAGAATTTATTGCGGCCGAACGAATAAAAATTTTCGAATTTCTATATTCCCGTTTTCATTAATTGGGGAGTTCTACAGGCAGAAAAAATTTCAGCTTGGTAGCACATTTAGAAATACCTAAACCGTGAAACGTACGGAAGCATTAGTCAATTTGTTTAACATTTGAGAATTTATTGCGGCCGAACGAATAAAAATTTTCGAATTTCTATATTCCCGTTTTCATTAATTGGGGAGTTCTACAGGCAGAAAAAATTTCAGCTTGGTAGCACATTTAGAAATACCTAAACCGTGAAACGTACGGAAGCATTAGTCAATTTGTTTAACATTTGATAATTTATTGCGGCCGAACGAATAAAAATTTTCGAATTTCTATATTCCCGTTTTCATTATTTGGGGAGTTCTACAGGCAGAAAAAATTTCAGCCTGGTAGCACATTTAGAAATACCTAAACCGTGAAACGTACGGAAGCATTAGTCAATTTGTTTAACATTTGAGAATTTATTGCGGCCGAACGAATAAAAATTTTCGAATTTCTATACTCCCGTTTTCATTATTTGTGGAGTTCTACAGGCAGAAAACATTTCAGCTTGGTAGCACATTTAGAAATACCAAAACCGTGAAACGTACGGAAGCATTAGTCAATTTGTTTAACATTTGAGAATTTATTGCGGCCGAACGAATAAAAATTTTCGAATTTCTATATTCCCGTTTTCATTATTTGGGGAGTTCTACAGGCAGAAAAAATTTCAGCTTGGTAGCACATTTAGAAATACCTAAACCGTGAAACGTACGGAAACATTAGTCAATTTGTTTAACATTTGAGAATTTATTGCGGCCGAACGTATAAAAATTTTCGAATTTCTATATTCCCGTTTTCATTATTTGGGGAGTTCTACAGGCAGAAAAAATTTCAGCTTGGTAGCACATTTAGAAATACCTAAACCGTGAAACGTACGGAAACATTAGTCAATTTGTTTAACATTTGAGAATTTATTGCGGCCGAACGAATAAAAATTTTCGAATTTCTATATTCCCGTTTTCATTATTTGGGGAGTTCTACAGGCAGAAAAAATTTCAGCTTGGTAGCACATTTAGAAATACCTAAACCGTGAAACGTACGGAAGCATTAGTCAATTTGTTTAACATTTGAGAATTTATTGCGGCCGAACGAATAAAAATTTTCGAATTTCTACATTCCCGTTTTCATTATTTGGGGAGTTCTACAGGCAGAAAAAATTTCAGCTTGGTAGCACATTTAGAAATACCTAAACCGTGAAACGTACCGAAGCATTAGTCAATTTGTTTAATATTTGAGAATTTATTGCGGCCGAACGAATAAAAATTTTCGAATTTCTATATTCCCGTTTTCATTATTTGGGGAGTTCTACAGGCAGAAAAAATTTCAGCTGGTAGCAAATTTAGAAATACCTAAACCGTGAAACGTACTGAAGCATTAGTCAATTTGTTTAACATTTGAGAATTTATTGCGGTCGAACGAATAAAAATTTTCGAATTTCTATATTCCCGTTTTCATTATTTGGGGAGTTCTACAGGCAGAAAAAATTTCAGCTTGGTAGCACATTTAGAAATACCTAAACCGTGAAACGTACGGAAGCATTAGTCAATTTGTTTAACATTTGAGAATTTATTGCGGCCGAACGAATAAAAATTTTCGAATTTCTATATTCCCGTTTTCATTAATTGGGGAGTTCTACAGGCAGAAAAAATTTCAGCTTGGTAGCACATTTAGAAATACCTAAACCGTGAAACGTACGGAAGCATTAGTCAATTTGTTTAACATTTGAGAATTTATTGCGGCCGAACGAATAAAAATTTTCGAATTTCTATATTCCAGTTTTCATTATTTGGGGAGTTCTACAGGCAGAAAACATTTCAGCTTGGTAGCACATTTAGAAATACCAAAACCGTGAAACGTACGGAAGCATTAGTCAATTTGTTTAACATTTGAGAATTTATTGCGGCCGAACGAATAAAAATTTTCGAATTTCTATATTCCCGTTTTCATTATTTGGGGAGTTCTACAGGCAGAAAAAATTTCAGCTTGGTAGCACATTTAGAAATACCTAAACCGTGAAACGTACGGAAGCATTAGTCAATTTGTTTAACATTTGAGAATTTATTGCGGCCGAACGAATAAAAATTTTCGAATTTCTATATTCCCGTTTTCATTAATTGGGGAGTTCTACAGGCAGAAAAAATTTCAGCTTGGTAGCACATTTAGAAATACCTAAACCGTGAAACGTACGGAAGCATTAGTCAATTTGTTTAACATTTGATAATTTATTGCGGCCGAACGAATAAAAATTTTCGAATTTCTATATTCCCGTTTTCATTATTTGGGGAGTTCTACAGGCAGAAAAAATTTCAGCCTGGTAGCACATTTAGAAATACCTAAACCGTGAAACGTACGGAAGCATTAGTCAATTTGTTTAACATTTGAGAATTTATTGCGGTCGAACGAATAAAAATTTTCGAATTTCTATATTCCCGTTTTCATTATTTGGGGAGTTCTACAGGCAGAAAAAATTTCAGCTTGGTAGCACATTTAGAAATACCTAAACCGTGAAACGTACGGAAGCATTAGTCAATTTGTTTAACATTTGAGAATTTATTGCGGCCGAACGAATAAAATTTTTCGAATTTCTATATTCCCGTTTTCATTATTTGGGGAGTTCTACAGGCAGAAAAAATTTCAGCTTGGTAGCACATTTAGAAATACCTAAACCGTGAAACGTACGGAAGCATTAGTCAATTTGTTTAACATTTGAGAATTTATTGCGGCCGAACGAATAAAAATTTTCGAATTTCTATATTCCCGTTTTCATTAATTGGGGAGTTCTACAGGCAGAAAAAATTTCAGCTTGGTAGCACATTTAGAAATACCTAAACCGTGAAACGTACGGAAGCATTAGTCAATTTGTTTAACATTTGATAATTTATTGCGGCCGAACGAATAAAAATTTTCGAATTTCTATATTCCCGTTTTCATTATTTGGGGAGTTCTACAGGCAGAAAAAATTTCAGCCTGGTAGCACATTTAGAAATACCTAAACCGTGAAACGTACGGAAGCATTAGTCAATTTGTTTAACATTTGAGAATTTATTGCGGCCGAACGAATAAAAATTTTCGAATTTCTATACTCCCGTTTTCATTATTTGTGGAGTTCTACAGGCAGAAAAAATTTCAGCTTTGTAGCACATTTAGAAATACCTAAACCGTGAAACGTACGGAAGCATTAGTCAATTTGTTTAACATTTGAGAATTTATTGCGGCCGAACTAATAAAAATTTTCGAATTTCTATATTCCCGTTTTCATTATTTGGGGAGTACTACAGGCAGAAAAAATTTCAGCTTGGTAGCACATTTAGAAATACATAAACCGTGAAACGTACGGAAACATTAGTCAATTTGTTTAACATTTGAGAATTTATTGCGGCCGAACGAATAAAAATTTTCGAATTTCTATATTCCCGTTTTCATTATTTGGGGAGTTCTACAGGCAGAAAAAATTTCAGCTTGGTAGCACATTTAGAAATACCTAAACCGTGAAACGTACGGAAGCATTAGTCAATTTGTTTAACATTTGAGAATTTATTGCGGCCGAACGAATAAAAATTTTCGAATTTCTATATTCCCGTTTTCATTATTTTGGGAGTTCTACAGGCAGAAAAAATTTCAGCTTGGTAGCACATTTAGAAATACCTAAACCGTGAAACGTACGGAAGCATTAGTCAATTTGTTTAACATTTGAGAATTTATTGCGGCCGAACGAATAAAAATTTTCGAATTTCTATATTCCCGTTTTCAGTATTTGGGGAGTTCTACAGGCAGAAAAAATTTCAGGTTGGTAGCACATTTAGAAATACCTAAACCGTGAAACGTACGGAAACATTAGTTAATTTGTTTAACATTTGAGAATTTATTGCGGCCGAACGAATAAAAATTTTCGAATTTCTATATTCCCGTTTTCATTATTTGGGGAGTTCTACAGGCAGAAAAAATTTCAGCTTGGTAGCACATTTAGAAATACCTAAACCATGAAACGTACGGAAGCATTAGTCAATTTGTTTAACATTTGAGAATTTATTGCGGCCGAACGAATAAAAATTTTCGAATTTCTATATTCCCGTTTTCATTATTTGGGGAGTTCTACAGGCAGAAAAAATTTCAGCCTGGTAGCACATTTAGAAATACCTAAACCGTGAAACGTACTGAAGCATTAGTCAATTTTTTTAACATTTGAGAATTTATTGCGGCCGAACGAATAAAAATTTTCGAATTTCTATATTCCCGTTTTCATTATTTCGGGAGTTCTACAGGCAGAAAAAATTTCAGCTTGGTAGCACATTTAGAAATACCTAAACCGTGAAACGTACGGAAGCATTAGTCAATTTGTTTAACATTTGAGAATTTATTGCGGCCGAACGAATAAAAATTTTCGAATTTCTATATTCCAGTTTTCATTATTTGGGGAGTTCTACAGGCAGAAAACATTTCAGCTTGGTAGCACATTTAGAAATACCAAAACCGTGAAACGTACGGAAGCATTAGTCAATTTGTTTAACATTTGAGAATTTATTGCGGCCGAACGAATAAAAATTTTCGAATTTCTATATTCCCGTTTTCATTATTTGGGGAGTTCTACAGGCAGAAAAAATTTCAGCTTGGTAGCACATTTAGAAATACCTAAACCGTGAAACGTACGGAAACATTAGTCAATTTGTTTAACATTTGAGAATTTATTGCGGCCGAACGTATAAAAATTTTCGAATTTCTATATTCCCGTTTTCATTATTTGGGGAGTTCTACAGGCAGAAAAAATTTCAGCTTGGTAGCACATTTAGAAATACCTAAACCGTGAAACGTACGGAAACATTAGTCAATTTGTTTAACATTTGAGAATTTATTGCGGCCGAACGAATAAAAATTTTCGAATTTCTATATTCCCGTTTTCATTATTTGGGGAGTTCTACAGGCAGAAAAAATTTCAGCTTGGTAGCACATTTAGAAATACCTAAACCGTGAAACGTACGGAAGCATTAGTCAATTTGTTTAACATTTGAGAATTTATTGCGGCCGAACGAATAAAAATTTTCGAATTTCTACATTCCCGTTTTCATTATTTGGGGAGTTCTACAGGCAGAAAAAATTTCAGCTTGGTAGCACATTTAGAAATACCTAAACCGTGAAACGTACCGAAGCATTAGTCAATTTGTTTAATATTTGAGAATTTATTGCGGCCGAACGAATAAAAATTTTCGAATTTCTATATTCCCGTTTTCATTATTTGGGGAGTTCTACAGGCAGAAAAAATTTCAGCTGGTAGCAAATTTAGAAATACCTAAACCGTGAAACGTACTGAAGCATTAGTCAATTTGTTTAACATTTGAGAATTTATTGCGGTCGAACGAATAAAAATTTTCGAATTTCTATATTCCCGTTTTCATTATTTGGGGAGTTCTACAGGCAGAAAAAATTTCAGCTTGGTAGCACATTTAGAAATACCTAAACCGTGAAACGTACGGAAGCATTAGTCAATTTGTTTAACATTTGAGAATTTATTGCGGCCGAACGAATAAAAATTTTCGAATTTCTATATTCCCGTTTTCATTAATTGGGGAGTTCTACAGGCAGAAAAAATTTCAGCTTGGTAGCACATTTAGAAATACCTAAACCGTGAAACGTACGGAAGCATTAGTCAATTTGTTTAACATTTGAGAATTTATTGCGGCCGAACGAATAAAAATTTTCGAATTTCTATATTCCCGTTTTCATTAATTGGGGAGTTCTACAGGCAGAAAAAATTTCAGCTTGGTAGCACATTTAGAAATACCTAAACCGTGAAACGTACGGAAGCATTAGTCAATTTGTTTAACATTTGATAATTTATTGCGGCCGAACGAATAAAAATTTTCGAATTTCTATATTCCCGTTTTCATTATTTGGGGAGTTCTACAGGCAGAAAAAATTTCAGCCTGGTAGCACATTTAGAAATACCTAAACCGTGAAACGTACGGAAGCATTAGTCAATTTGTTTAACATTTGAGAATTTATTGCGGCCGAACGAATAAAAATTTTCGAATTTCTATACTCCCGTTTTCATTATTTGTGGAGTTCTACAGGCAGAAAACATTTCAGCTTGGTAGCACATTTAGAAATACCAAAACCGTGAAACGTACGGAAGCATTAGTCAATTTGTTTAACATTTGAGAATTTATTGCGGCCGAACGAATAAAAATTTTCGAATTTCTATATTCCCGTTTTCATTATTTGGGGAGTTCTACAGGCAGAAAAAATTTCAGCTTGGTAGCACATTTAGAAATACCTAAACCGTGAAACGTACGGAAACATTAGTCAATTTGTTTAACATTTGAGAATTTATTGCGGCCGAACGTATAAAAATTTTCGAATTTCTATATTCCCGTTTTCATTATTTGGGGAGTTCTACAGGCAGAAAAAATTTCAGCTTGGTAGCACATTTAGAAATACCTAAACCGTGAAACGTACGGAAACATTAGTCAATTTGTTTAACATTTGAGAATTTATTGCGGCCGAACGAATAAAAATTTTCGAATTTCTATATTCCCGTTTTCATTATTTGGGGAGTTCTACAGGCAGAAAAAATTTCAGCTTGGTAGCACATTTAGAAATACCTAAACCGTGAAACGTACGGAAGCATTAGTCAATTTGTTTAACATTTGAGAATTTATTGCGGCCGAACGAATAAAAATTTTCGAATTTCTACATTCCCGTTTTCATTATTTGGGGAGTTCTACAGGCAGAAAAAATTTCAGCTTGGTAGCACATTTAGAAATACCTAAACCGTGAAACGTACCGAAGCATTAGTCAATTTGTTTAATATTTGAGAATTTATTGCGGCCGAACGAATAAAAATTTTCGAATTTCTATATTCCCGTTTTCATTATTTGGGGAGTTCTACAGGCAGAAAAAATTTCAGCTGGTAGCAAATTTAGAAATACCTAAACCGTGAAACGTACTGAAGCATTAGTCAATTTGTTTAACATTTGAGAATTTATTGCGGTCGAACGAATAAAAATTTTCGAATTTCTATATTCCCGTTTTCATTATTTGGGGAGTTCTACAGGCAGAAAAAATTTCAGCTTGGTAGCACATTTAGAAATACCTAAACCGTGAAACGTACGGAAGCATTAGTCAATTTGTTTAACATTTGAGAATTTATTGCGGCCGAACGAATAAAAATTTTCGAATTTCTATATTCCCGTTTTCATTAATTGGGGAGTTCTACAGGCAGAAAAAATTTCAGCTTGGTAGCACATTTAGAAATACCTAAACCGTGAAACGTACGGAAGCATTAGTCAATTTGTTTAACATTTGAGAATTTATTGCGGCCGAACGAATAAAAATTTTCGAATTTCTATATTCCCGTTTTCATTAATTGGGGAGTTCTACAGGCAGAAAAAATTTCAGCTTGGTAGCACATTTAGAAATACCTAAACCGTGAAACGTACGGAAGCATTAGTCAATTTGTTTAACATTTGATAATTTATTGCGGCCGAACGAATAAAAATTTTCGAATTTCTATATTCCCGTTTTCATTATTTGGGGAGTTCTACAGGCAGAAAAAATTTCAGCCTGGTAGCACATTTAGAAATACCTAAACCGTGAAACGTACGGAAGCATTAGTCAATTTGTTTAACATTTGAGAATTTATTGCGGCCGAACGAATAAAAATTTTCGAATTTCTATACTCCCGTTTTCATTATTTGTGGAGTTCTACAGGCAGAAAAAATTTCAGCTTTGTAGCACATTTAGAAATACCTAAACCGTGAAACGTACGGAAGCATTAGTCAATTTGTTTAACATTTGAGAATTTATTGCGGCCGAACTAATAAAAATTTTCGAATTTCTATATTCCCGTTTTCATTATTTGGGGAGTACTACAGGCAGAAAAAATTTCAGCTTGGTAGCACATTTAGAAATACATAAACCGTGAAACGTACGGAAACATTAGTCAATTTGTTTAACATTTGAGAATTTATTGCGGCCGAACGAATAAAAATTTTCGAATTTCTATATTCCCGTTTTCATTATTTGGGGAGTTCTACAGGCAGAAAAAATTTCAGCTTGGTAGCACATTTAGAAATACCTAAACCGTGAAACGTACGGAAACATTAGTCAATTTGTTTAACATTTGAGAATTTACTGCGGCCGAACGTATAAAAATTTTCGAATTTCTATATTCCCATTTTCATTATTTGGGGAGTTCTACAGGCAGAAAAAATTTCAGCTTGGTAGCACATTTAGAAATACCTAAACCGTGAAACGTACGGAAACATTAGTCAATTTGTTTAACATTTGAGAATTTATTGCGGCCGAACGAATAAAAATTTTCGAATTTCTATATTCCCGTTTTCATTATTTGGGGAGTTCTACAGGCAGAAAAAATTTCAGCTTGGTAGCACATTTAGAAATACCTAAACCGTGAAACGTACGGAAGCATTAGTCAATTTGTTTAACATTTGAGAATTTATTGCGGCCGAACGAATAAAAATTTTCGAATTTCTATATTCCCGTTTTCATTATTTGGGGAGTTCTACAGGCAGAAAAAATTTCAGCTTGGTAGCACATTTAGAAATACCTAAACCGTGAAACGTACGGAAGCATTAGTCAATTTGTTTAACATTTGAGAATTTATTGCGGCCGAACGAATAAAAATTTTCGAATTTCTATATTCCCGTTTTCATTATTTGGGGAGTTCTACAGGCAGAAAAAATTTCAGCTTGGTAGCACATTTAGAAATACCTAAACCGTGAAACGTACGGAAACATTAGTCAATTTGTTTAACATTTGAGAATTTATTGCGGCCGAACGTATAAAAATTTTCGAATTTCTATATTCCCGTTTTCATTATTTGGGGAGTTCTACAGGCAGAAAAAATTTCAGCTTGGTAGCACATTTAGAAATACCTAAACCGTGAGACGTACGGAAACATTAGTCAATTTGTTTAACATTTGAGAATTTATTGCGGCCGAACGAATAAAAATTTTCGAATTTCTATATTCCCGTTTTCATTATTTGGGGAGTTCTACAGGCAGAAAAAATTTCAGCTGGTAGCAAATTTAGAAATACCTAAACCGTGAAACGTACTGAAGCATTAGTCAATTTGTTTAACATTTGAGAATTTATTGCGGTCGAACGAATAAAAATTTTCGAATTTCTATATTCCCGTTTTCATTATTTGGGGAGTTCTACAGGCAGAAAAAATTTCAGCTTGGTAGCACATTTAGAAATACCTAAACCGTGAAACGTACGGAAGCATTAGTCAATTTGTTTAACATTTGAGAATTTATTGCGGCCGAACGAATAAAATTTTTCGAATTTCTATATTCCCGTTTTCATTATTTGGGGAGTTCTACAGGCAGAAAAAATTTCAGCTTGGTAGCACATTTAGAAATACCTAAACCGTGAAACGTACGGAAGCATTAGTCAATTTGTTTAACATTTGAGAATTTATTGCGGCCGAACGAATAAAAATTTTCGAATTTCTATATTCCCGTTTTCATTAATTGGGGAGTTCTACAGGCAGAAAAAATTTCAGCTTGGTAGCACATTTAGAAATACCTAAACCGTGAAACGTACGGAAGCATTAGTCAATTTGTTTAACATTTGATAATTTATTGCGGCCGAACGAATAAAAATTTTCGAATTTCTATATTCCCGTTTTCATTATTTGGGGAGTTCTACAGGCAGAAAAAATTTCAGCCTGGTAGCACATTTAGAAATACCTAAACCGTGAAACGTACGGAAGCATTAGTCAATTTGTTTAACATTTGAGAATTTATTGCGGCCGAACGAATAAAAATTTTCGAATTTCTATACTCCCGTTTTCATTATTTGTGGAGTTCTACAGGCAGAAAAAATTTCAGCTTTGTAGCACATTTAGAAATACCTAAACCGTGAAACGTACGGAAGCATTAGTCAATTTGTTTAACATTTGAGAATTTATTGCGGCCGAACTAATAAAAATTTTCGAATTTCTATATTCCCGTTTTCATTATTTGGGGAGTACTACAGGCAGAAAAAATTTCAGCTTGGTAGCACATTTAGAAATACATAAACCGTGAAACGTACGGAAACATTAGTCAATTTGTTTAACATTTGAGAATTTATTGCGGCCGAACGAATAAAAATTTTCGAATTTCTATATTCCCGTTTTCATTATTTGGGGAGTTCTACAGGCAGAAAAAATTTCAGCTTGGTAGCACATTTAGAAATACCTAAACCGTGAAACGTACGGAAGCATTAGTCAATTTGTTTAACATTTGAGAATTTATTGCGGCCGAACGAATAAAAATTTTCGAATTTCTATATTCCCGTTTTCATTATTTGGGGAGTTCTACAGGCAGAAAAAATTTCAGCTTGGTAGCACATTTAGAAATACCTAAACCGTGAAACGTACGGAAGCATTAGTCAATTTGTTTAACATTTGAGAATTTATTGCGGCCGAACGAATAAAAATTTTCGAATTTCTATATTCCCGTTTTCATTAATTGGGGAGTTCTACAGGCAGAAAAAATTTCAGCTTGGTAGCACATTTAGAAATACCTAAACCGTGAAACGTACGGAAGCATTAGTCAATTTGTTTAACATTTGATAATTTATTGCGGCCGAACGAATAAAAATTTTCGAATTTCTATATTCCCGTTTTCATTATTTGGGGAGTTCTACAGGCAGAAAAAATTTCAGCCTGGTAGCACATTTAGAAATACCTAAACCGTGAAACGTACGGAAGCATTAGTCAATTTGTTTAACATTTGAGAATTTATTGCGGCCGAACGAATAAAAATTTTCGAATTTCTATACTCCCGTTTTCATTATTTGTGGAGTTCTACAGGCAGAAAAAATTTCAGCTTTGTAGCACATTTAGAAATACCTAAACCGTGAAACGTACGGAAGCATTAGTCAATTTGTTTAACATTTGAGAATTTATTGCGGCCGAACTAATAAAATTTTCGAATTTCTATATTCCCGTTTTCATTATTTGGGGAGTACTACAGGCAGAAAAAATTTCAGCTTGGTAGCACATTTAGAAATACATAAACCGTGAAACGTACGGAAACATTAGTCAATTTGTTTAACATTTGAGAATTTATTGCGGCCGAACGAATAAAAATTTTCGAATTTCTATATTCCCGTTTTCATTATTTGGGGAGTTCTACAGGCAGAAAAAATTTCAGCTTGGTAGCACATTTAGAAATACCTAAACCGTGAAACGTACGGAAACATTAGTCAATTTGTTTAACATTTGAGAATTTACTGCGGCCGAACGTATAAAAATTTTCGAATTTCTATATTCCCATTTTCATTATTTGGGGAGTTCTACAGGCAGAAAAAATTTCAGCTTGGTAGCACATTTAGAAATACCTAAACCGTGAAACGTACGGAAACATTAGTCAATTTGTTTAACATTTGAGAATTTATTGCGGCCGAACGAATAAAAATTTTCGAATTTCTATATTCCCGTTTTCATTATTTGGGGAGTTCTACAGGCAGAAAAAATTTCAGCTTGGTAGCACATTTAGAAATACCTAAACCGTGAAACGTACGGAAGCATTAGTCAATTTGTTTAACATTTGAGAATTTATTGCGGCCGAACGAATAAAAATTTTCGAATTTCTATATTCCCGTTTTCATTATTTGGGGAGTTCTACAGGCAGAAAAAATTTCAGCTTGGTAGCACATTTAGAAATACCTAAACCGTGAAACGTACGGAAGCATTAGTCAATTTGTTTAACATTTGAGAATTTATTGCGGCCGAACGAATAAAAATTTTCGAATTTCTATATTCCCGTTTTCATTATTTGGGGAGTTCTACAGGCAGAAAAAATTTCAGCTTGGTAGCACATTTAGAAATACCTAAACCGTGAAACGTACGGAAACATTAGTCAATTTGTTTAACATTTGAGAATTTATTGCGGCCGAACGTATAAAAATTTTCGAATTTCTATATTCCCGTTTTCATTATTTGGGGAGTTCTACAGGCAGAAAAAATTTCAGCTTGGTAGCACATTTAGAAATACCTAAACCGTGAAACGTACGGAAACATTAGTCAATTTGTTTAACATTTGAGAATTTATTGCGGCCGAACGAATAAAAATTTTCGAATTTCTATATTCCCGTTTTCATTATTTGGGGAGTTCTACAGGCAGAAAAAATTTCAGCTGGTAGCAAATTTAGAAATACCTAAACCGTGAAACGTACTGAAGCATTAGTCAATTTGTTTAACATTTGAGAATTTATTGCGGTCGAACGAATAAAAATTTTCGAATTTCTATATTCCCGTTTTCATTATTTGGGGAGTTCTACAGGCAGAAAAAATTTCAGCTTGGTAGCACATTTAGAAATACCTAAACCGTGAAACGTACGGAAGCATTAGTCAATTTGTTTAACATTTGAGAATTTATTGCGGCCGAACGAATAAAATTTTTCGAATTTCTATATTCCCGTTTTCATTATTTGGGGAGTTCTACAGGCAGAAAAAATTTCAGCTTGGTAGCACATTTAGAAATACCTAAACCGTGAAACGTACGGAAGCATTAGTCAATTTGTTTAACATTTGAGAATTTATTGCGGCCGAACGAATAAAAATTTTCGAATTTCTATATTCCCGTTTTCATTAATTGGGGAGTTCTACAGGCAGAAAAAATTTCAGCTTGGTAGCACATTTAGAAATACCTAAACCGTGAAACGTACGGAAGCATTAGTCAATTTGTTTAACATTTGATAATTTATTGCGGCCGAACGAATAAAAATTTTCGAATTTCTATATTCCCGTTTTCATTATTTGGGGAGTTCTACAGGCAGAAAAAATTTCAGCCTGGTAGCACATTTAGAAATACCTAAACCGTGAAACGTACGGAAGCATTAGTCAATTTGTTTAACATTTGAGAATTTATTGCGGCCGAACGAATAAAAATTTTCGAATTTCTATACTCCCGTTTTCATTATTTGTGGAGTTCTACAGGCAGAAAAAATTTCAGCTTTGTAGCACATTTAGAAATACCTAAACCGTGAAACGTACGGAAGCATTAGTCAATTTGTTTAACATTTGAGAATTTATTGCGGCCGAACTAATAAAAATTTTCGAATTTCTATATTCCCGTTTTCATTATTTGGGGAGTACTACAGGCAGAAAAAATTTCAGCTTGGTAGCACATTTAGAAATACATAAACCGTGAAACGTACGGAAACATTAGTCAATTTGTTTAACATTTGAGAATTTATTGCGGCCGAACGAATAAAAATTTTCGAATTTCTATATTCCCGTTTTCATTATTTGGGGAGTTCTACAGGCAGAAAAAATTTCAGCTTGGTAGCACATTTAGAAATACCTAAACCGTGAAACGTACGGAAGCATTAGTCAATTTGTTTAACATTTGAGAATTTATTGCGGCCGAACGAATAAAAATTTTCGAATTTCTATATTCCCGTTTTCATTATTTTGGGAGTTCTACAGGCAGAAAAAATTTCAGCTTGGTAGCACATTTAGAAATACCTAAACCGTGAAACGTACGGAAGCATTAGTCAATTTGTTTAACATTTGAGAATTTATTGCGGCCGAACGAATAAAAATTTTCGAATTTCTATATTCCCGTTTTCAGTATTTGGGGAGTTCTACAGGCAGAAAAAATTTCAGGTTGGTAGCACATTTAGAAATACCTAAACCGTGAAACGTACGGAAACATTAGTTAATTTGTTTAACATTTGAGAATTTATTGCGGCCGAACGAATAAAAATTTTCGAATTTCTATATTCCCGTTTTCATTATTTGGGGAGTTCTACAGGCAGAAAAAATTTCAGCTTGGTAGCACATTTAGAAATACCTAAACCATGAAACGTACGGAAGCATTAGTCAATTTGTTTAACATTTGAGAATTTATTGCGGCCGAACGAATAAAAATTTTCGAATTTCTATATTCCCGTTTTCATTATTTGGGGAGTTCTACAGGCAGAAAAAATTTCAGCCTGGTAGCACATTTAGAAATACCTAAACCGTGAAACGTACTGAAGCATTAGTCAATTTTTTTAACATTTGAGAATTTATTGCGGCCGAACGAATAAAAATTTTCGAATTTCTATATTCCCGTTTTCATTATTTCGGGAGTTCTACAGGCAGAAAAAATTTCAGCTTGGTAGCACATTTAGAAATACCTAAACCGTGAAACGTACGGAAGCATTAGTCAATTTGTTTAACATTTGAGAATTTATTGCGGCCGAACGAATAAAAATTTTCGAATTTCTATATTCCAGTTTTCATTATTTGGGGAGTTCTACAGGCAGAAAACATTTCAGCTTGGTAGCACATTTAGAAATACCAAAACCGTGAAACGTACGGAAGCATTAGTCAATTTGTTTAACATTTGAGAATTTATTGCGGCCGAACGAATAAAAATTTTCGAATTTCTATATTCCCGTTTTCATTATTTGGGGAGTTCTACAGGCAGAAAAAATTTCAGCTTGGTAGCACATTTAGAAATACCTAAACCGTGAAACGTACGGAAACATTAGTCAATTTGTTTAACATTTGAGAATTTATTGCGGCCGAACGTATAAAAATTTTCGAATTTCTATATTCCCGTTTTCATTATTTGGGGAGTTCTACAGGCAGAAAAAATTTCAGCTTGGTAGCACATTTAGAAATACCTAAACCGTGAAACGTACGGAAACATTAGTCAATTTGTTTAACATTTGAGAATTTATTGCGGCCGAACGTATAAAAATTTTCGAATTTCTATATTCCCGTTTTCATTATTTGGGGAGTTCTACAGGCAGAAAAAATTTCAGCTTGGTAGCACATTTAGAAATACCTAAACCGTGAAACGTACGGAAACATTAGTCAATTTGTTTAACATTTGAGAATTTATTGCGGCCGAACGAATAAAAATTTTCGAATTTCTATATTCCCGTTTTCATTATTTGGGGAGTTCTACAGGCAGAAAAAATTTCAGCTGGTAGCAAATTTAGAAATACCTAAACCGTGAAACGTACTGAAGCATTAGTCAATTTGTTTAACATTTGAGAATTTATTGCGGTCGAACGAATAAAAATTTTCGAATTTCTATATTCCCGTTTTCATTATTTGGGGAGTTCTACAGGCAGAAAAAATTTCAGCTTGGTAGCACATTTAGAAATACCTAAACCGTGAAACGTACGGAAGCATTAGTCAATTTGTTTAACATTTGAGAATTTATTGCGGCCGAACTAATAAAAATTTTCGAATTTCTATATTCCCGTTTTCATTATTTGGGGAGTACTACAGGCAGAAAAAATTTCAGCTTGGTAGCACATTTAGAAATACATAAACCGTGAAACGTACGGAAACATTAGTCAATTTGTTTAACATTTGAGAATTTATTGCGGCCGAACGAATAAAAATTTTCGAATTTCTATATTCCCGTTTTCATTATTTGGGGAGTTCTACAGGCAGAAAAAATTTCAGCTTGGTAGCACATTTAGAAATACCTAAACCGTGAAACGTACGGAAACATTAGTCAATTTGTTTAACATTTGAGAATTTACTGCGGCCGAACGTATAAAAATTTTCGAATTTCTATATTCCCATTTTCATTATTTGGGGAGTTCTACAGGCAGAAAAAATTTCAGCTTGGTAGCACATTTAGAAATACCTAAACCGTGAAACGTACGGAAACATTAGTCAATTTGTTTAACATTTGAGAATTTATTGCGGCCGAACGAATAAAAATTTTCGAATTTCTATATTCCCGTTTTCATTATTTGGGGAGTTCTACAGGCAGAAAAAATTTCAGCTTGGTAGCACATTTAGAAATACCTAAACCGTGAAACGTACGGAAGCATTAGTCAATTTGTTTAACATTTGAGAATTTATTGCGGCCGAACGAATAAAAATTTTCGAATTTCTATATTCCCGTTTTCATTATTTGGGGAGTTCTACAGGCAGAAAAAATTTCAGCTTGGTAGCACATTTAGAAATACCTAAACCGTGAAACGTACGGAAGCATTAGTCAATTTGTTTAACATTTGAGAATTTATTGCGGCCGAACGAATAAAAATTTTCGAATTTCTATATTCCCGTTTTCATTATTTGGGGAGTTCTACAGGCAGAAAAAATTTCAGCTTGGTAGCACATTTAGAAATACCTAAACCGTGAAACGTACGGAAACATTAGTCAATTTGTTTAACATTTGAGAATTTATTGCGGCCGAACGTATAAAAATTTTCGAATTTCTATATTCCCGTTTTCATTATTTGGGGAGTTCTACAGGCAGAAAAAATTTCAGCTTGGTAGCACATTTAGAAATACCTAAACCGTGAGACGTACGGAAACATTAGTCAATTTGTTTAACATTTGAGAATTTATTGCGGCCGAACGAATAAAAATTTTCGAATTTCTATATTCCCGTTTTCATTATTTGGGGAGTTCTACAGGCAGAAAAAATTTCAGCTGGTAGCAAATTTAGAAATACCTAAACCGTGAAACGTACTGAAGCATTAGTCAATTTGTTTAACATTTGAGAATTTATTGCGGTCGAACGAATAAAAATTTTCGAATTTCTATATTCCCGTTTTCATTATTTGGGGAGTTCTACAGGCAGAAAAAATTTCAGCTTGGTAGCACATTTAGAAATACCTAAACCGTGAAACGTACGGAAGCATTAGTCAATTTGTTTAACATTTGAGAATTTATTGCGGCCGAACGAATAAAATTTTTCGAATTTCTATATTCCCGTTTTCATTATTTGGGGAGTTCTACAGGCAGAAAAAATTTCAGCTTGGTAGCACATTTAGAAATACCTAAACCGTGAAACGTACGGAAGCATTAGTCAATTTGTTTAACATTTGAGAATTTATTGCGGCCGAACGAATAAAAATTTTCGAATTTCTATATTCCCGTTTTCATTAATTGGGGAGTTCTACAGGCAGAAAAAATTTCAGCTTGGTAGCACATTTAGAAATACCTAAACCGTGAAACGTACGGAAGCATTAGTCAATTTGTTTAACATTTGATAATTTATTGCGGCCGAACGAATAAAAATTTTCGAATTTCTATATTCCCGTTTTCATTATTTGGGGAGTTCTACAGGCAGAAAAAATTTCAGCCTGGTAGCACATTTAGAAATACCTAAACCGTGAAACGTACGGAAGCATTAGTCAATTTGTTTAACATTTGAGAATTTATTGCGGCCGAACGAATAAAAATTTTCGAATTTCTATACTCCCGTTTTCATTATTTGTGGAGTTCTACAGGCAGAAAAAATTTCAGCTTTGTAGCACATTTAGAAATACCTAAACCGTGAAACGTACGGAAGCATTAGTCAATTTGTTTAACATTTGAGAATTTATTGCGGCCGAACTAATAAAAATTTTCGAATTTCTATATTCCCGTTTTCATTATTTGGGGAGTACTACAGGCAGAAAAAATTTCAGCTTGGTAGCACATTTAGAAATACATAAACCGTGAAACGTACGGAAACATTAGTCAATTTGTTTAACATTTGAGAATTTATTGCGGCCGAACGAATAAAAATTTTCGAATTTCTATATTCCCGTTTTCATTATTTGGGGAGTTCTACAGGCAGAAAAAATTTCAGCTTGGTAGCACATTTAGAAATACCTAAACCGTGAAACGTACGGAAGCATTAGTCAATTTGTTTAACATTTGAGAATTTATTGCGGCCGAACGAATAAAAATTTTCGAATTTCTATATTCCCGTTTTCATTATTTGGGGAGTTCTACAGGCAGAAAAAATTTCAGCTTGGT
Source organism: Uropetala carovei (assembly GCA_036926305.1). Taxonomy (NCBI): domain Eukaryota; kingdom Metazoa; phylum Arthropoda; class Insecta; order Odonata; family Petaluridae; genus Uropetala; species Uropetala carovei. The sequence goes on along the minus strand of JAXCHB010000105.1, from coordinate 1,944,786 downwards.
AGCACATTTAGAAATACCTAAACCGTGAAACGTACGGAAGCATTAGTCAATTTGTTTAACATTTGAGAATTTATTGCGGCCGAACGAATAAAAATTTTCGAATTTCTATATTCCCGTTTTCATTAATTGGGGAGTTCTACAGGCAGAAAAAATTTCAGCTTGGTAGCACATTTAGAAATACCTAAACCGTGAAACGTACGGAAGCATTAGTCAATTTGTTTAACATTTGATAATTTATTGCGGCCGAACGAATAAAAATTTTCGAATTTCTATATTCCCGTTTTCATTATTTGGGGAGTTCTACAGGCAGAAAAAATTTCAGCCTGGTAGCACATTTAGAAATACCTAAACCGTGAAACGTACGGAAGCATTAGTCAATTTGTTTAACATTTGAGAATTTATTGCGGCCGAACGAATAAAAATTTTCGAATTTCTATACTCCCGTTTTCATTATTTGTGGAGTTCTACAGGCAGAAAAAATTTCAGCTTTGTAGCACATTTAGAAATACCTAAACCGTGAAACGTACGGAAGCATTAGTCAATTTGTTTAACATTTGAGAATTTATTGCGGCCGAACTAATAAAATTTTCGAATTTCTATATTCCCGTTTTCATTATTTGGGGAGTACTACAGGCAGAAAAAATTTCAGCTTGGTAGCACATTTAGAAATACATAAACCGTGAAACGTACGGAAACATTAGTCAATTTGTTTAACATTTGAGAATTTATTGCGGCCGAACGAATAAAAATTTTCGAATTTCTATATTCCCGTTTTCATTATTTGGGGAGTTCTACAGGCAGAAAAAATTTCAGCTTGGTAGCACATTTAGAAATACCTAAACCGTGAAACGTACGGAAACATTAGTCAATTTGTTTAACATTTGAGAATTTACTGCGGCCGAACGTATAAAAATTTTCGAATTTCTATATTCCCATTTTCATTATTTGGGGAGTTCTACAGGCAGAAAAAATTTCAGCTTGGTAGCACATTTAGAAATACCTAAACCGTGAAACGTACGGAAACATTAGTCAATTTGTTTAACATTTGAGAATTTATTGCGGCCGAACGAATAAAAATTTTCGAATTTCTATATTCCCGTTTTCATTATTTGGGGAGTTCTACAGGCAGAAAAAATTTCAGCTTGGTAGCACATTTAGAAATACCTAAACCGTGAAACGTACGGAAGCATTAGTCAATTTGTTTAACATTTGAGAATTTATTGCGGCCGAACGAATAAAAATTTTCGAATTTCTATATTCCCGTTTTCATTATTTGGGGAGTTCTACAGGCAGAAAAAATTTCAGCTTGGTAGCACATTTAGAAATACCTAAACCGTGAAACGTACGGAAGCATTAGTCAATTTGTTTAACATTTGAGAATTTATTGCGGCCGAACGAATAAAAATTTTCGAATTTCTATATTCCCGTTTTCATTATTTGGGGAGTTCTACAGGCAGAAAAAATTTCAGCTTGGTAGCACATTTAGAAATACCTAAACCGTGAAACGTACGGAAACATTAGTCAATTTGTTTAACATTTGAGAATTTATTGCGGCCGAACGTATAAAAATTTTCGAATTTCTATATTCCCGTTTTCATTATTTGGGGAGTTCTACAGGCAGAAAAAATTTCAGCTTGGTAGCACATTTAGAAATACCTAAACCGTGAAACGTACGGAAACATTAGTCAATTTGTTTAACATTTGAGAATTTATTGCGGCCGAACGAATAAAAATTTTCGAATTTCTATATTCCCGTTTTCATTATTTGGGGAGTTCTACAGGCAGAAAAAATTTCAGCTGGTAGCAAATTTAGAAATACCTAAACCGTGAAACGTACTGAAGCATTAGTCAATTTGTTTAACATTTGAGAATTTATTGCGGTCGAACGAATAAAAATTTTCGAATTTCTATATTCCCGTTTTCATTATTTGGGGAGTTCTACAGGCAGAAAAAATTTCAGCTTGGTAGCACATTTAGAAATACCTAAACCGTGAAACGTACGGAAGCATTAGTCAATTTGTTTAACATTTGATAATTTATTGCGGCCGAACGAATAAAAATTTTCGAATTTCTATATTCCCGTTTTCATTATTTGGGGAGTTCTACAGGCAGAAAAAATTTCAGCCTGGTAGCACATTTAGAAATACCTAAACCGTGAAACGTACGGAAGCATTAGTCAATTTGTTTAACATTTGAGAATTTATTGCGGCCGAACGAATAAAAATTTTCGAATTTCTATACTCCCGTTTTCATTATTTGTGGAGTTCTACAGGCAGAAAAAATTTCAGCTTGGTAGCACATTTAGAAATACCTAAACCGTGAAACGTACGGAAACATTAGTCAATTTGTTTAACATTTGAGAATTTATTGCGGCCGAACGTATAAAAATTTTCGAATTTCTATATTCCCGTTTTCATTATTTGGGGAGTTCTACAGGCAGAAAAAATTTCAGCTTGGTAGCACATTTAGAAATACCTAAACCGTGAAACGTACGGAAACATTAGTCAATTTGTTTAACATTTGAGAATTTATTGCGGCCGAACGAATAAAAATTTTCGAATTTCTATATTCCCGTTTTCATTATTTGGGGAGTTCTACAGGCAGAAAAAATTTCAGCTGGTAGCAAATTTAGAAATACCTAAACCGTGAAACGTACTGAAGCATTAGTCAATTTGTTTAACATTTGAGAATTTATTGCGGTCGAACGAATAAAAATTTTCGAATTTCTATATTCCCGTTTTCATTATTTGGGGAGTTCTACAGGCAGAAAAAATTTCAGCTTGGTAGCACATTTAGAAATACCTAAACCGTGAAACGTACGGAAGCATTAGTCAATTTGTTTAACATTTGATAATTTATTGCGGCCGAACGAATAAAAATTTTCGAATTTCTATATTCCCGTTTTCATTATTTGGGGAGTTCTACAGGCAGAAAAAATTTCAGCCTGGTAGCACATTTAGAAATACCTAAACCGTGAAACGTACGGAAGCATTAGTCAATTTGTTTAACATTTGAGAATTTATTGCGGCCGAACGAATAAAAATTTTCGAATTTCTATACTCCCGTTTTCATTATTTGTGGAGTTCTACAGGCAGAAAAAATTTCAGCTTTGTAGCACATTTAGAAATACCTAAACCGTGAAACGTACGGAAGCATTAGTCAATTTGTTTAACATTTGAGAATTTATTGCGGCCGAACTAATAAAAATTTTCGAATTTCTATATTCCCGTTTTCATTATTTGGGGAGTACTACAGGCAGAAAAAATTTCAGCTTGGTAGCACATTTAGAAATACATAAACCGTGAAACGTACGGAAACATTAGTCAATTTGTTTAACATTTGAGAATTTATTGCGGCCGAACGAATAAAAATTTTCGAATTTCTATATTCCCGTTTTCATTATTTGGGGAGTTCTACAGGCAGAAAAAATTTCAGCTTGGTAGCACATTTAGAAATACCTAAACCGTGAAACGTACGGAAGCATTAGTCAATTTGTTTAACATTTGAGAATTTATTGCGGCCGAACGAATAAAAATTTTCGAATTTCTATATTCCCGTTTTCATTATTTTGGGAGTTCTACAGGCAGAAAAAATTTCAGCTTGGTAGCACATTTAGAAATACCTAAACCGTGAAACGTACGGAAGCATTAGTCAATTTGTTTAACATTTGAGAATTTATTGCGGCCGAACGAATAAAAATTTTCGAATTTCTATATTCCCGTTTTCAGTATTTGGGGAGTTCTACAGGCAGAAAAAATTTCAGGTTGGTAGCACATTTAGAAATACCTAAACCGTGAAACGTACGGAAACATTAGTTAATTTGTTTAACATTTGAGAATTTATTGCGGCCGAACGAATAAAAATTTTCGAATTTCTATATTCCCGTTTTCATTATTTGGGGAGTTCTACAGGCAGAAAAAATTTCAGCTTGGTAGCACATTTAGAAATACCTAAACCATGAAACGTACGGAAGCATTAGTCAATTTGTTTAACATTTGAGAATTTATTGCGGCCGAACGAATAAAAATTTTCGAATTTCTATATTCCCGTTTTCATTATTTGGGGAGTTCTACAGGCAGAAAAAATTTCAGCCTGGTAGCACATTTAGAAATACCTAAACCGTGAAACGTACTGAAGCATTAGTCAATTTTTTTAACATTTGAGAATTTATTGCGGCCGAACGAATAAAAATTTTCGAATTTCTATATTCCCGTTTTCATTATTTCGGGAGTTCTACAGGCAGAAAAAATTTCAGCTTGGTAGCACATTTAGAAATACCTAAACCGTGAAACGTACGGAAGCATTAGTCAATTTGTTTAACATTTGAGAATTTATTGCGGCCGAACGAATAAAAATTTTCGAATTTCTATATTCCAGTTTTCATTATTTGGGGAGTTCTACAGGCAGAAAACATTTCAGCTTGGTAGCACATTTAGAAATACCAAAACCGTGAAACGTACGGAAGCATTAGTCAATTTGTTTAACATTTGAGAATTTATTGCGGCCGAACGAATAAAAATTTTCGAATTTCTATATTCCCGTTTTCATTATTTGGGGAGTTCTACAGGCAGAAAAAATTTCAGCTTGGTAGCACATTTAGAAATACCTAAACCGTGAAACGTACGGAAACATTAGTCAATTTGTTTAACATTTGAGAATTTATTGCGGCCGAACGTATAAAAATTTTCGAATTTCTATATTCCCGTTTTCATTATTTGGGGAGTTCTACAGGCAGAAAAAATTTCAGCTTGGTAGCACATTTAGAAATACCTAAACCGTGAAACGTACGGAAACATTAGTCAATTTGTTTAACATTTGAGAATTTATTGCGGCCGAACGTATAAAAATTTTCGAATTTCTATATTCCCGTTTTCATTATTTGGGGAGTTCTACAGGCAGAAAAAATTTCAGCTTGGTAGCACATTTAGAAATACCTAAACCGTGAAACGTACGGAAACATTAGTCAATTTGTTTAACATTTGAGAATTTATTGCGGCCGAACGAATAAAAATTTTCGAATTTCTATATTCCCGTTTTCATTATTTGGGGAGTTCTACAGGCAGAAAAAATTTCAGCTGGTAGCAAATTTAGAAATACCTAAACCGTGAAACGTACTGAAGCATTAGTCAATTTGTTTAACATTTGAGAATTTATTGCGGTCGAACGAATAAAAATTTTCGAATTTCTATATTCCCGTTTTCATTATTTGGGGAGTTCTACAGGCAGAAAAAATTTCAGCTTGGTAGCACATTTAGAAATACCTAAACCGTGAAACGTACGGAAGCATTAGTCAATTTGTTTAACATTTGAGAATTTATTGCGGCCGAACGAATAAAATTTTTCGAATTTCTATATTCCCGTTTTCATTATTTGGGGAGTTCTACAGGCAGAAAAAATTTCAGCTTGGTAGCACATTTAGAAATACCTAAACCGTGAAACGTACGGAAGCATTAGTCAATTTGTTTAACATTTGAGAATTTATTGCGGCCGAACGAATAAAAATTTTCGAATTTCTATATTCCCGTTTTCATTAATTGGGGAGTTCTACAGGCAGAAAAAATTTCAGCTTGGTAGCACATTTAGAAATACCTAAACCGTGAAACGTACGGAAGCATTAGTCAATTTGTTTAACATTTGATAATTTATTGCGGCCGAACGAATAAAAATTTTCGAATTTCTATATTCCCGTTTTCATTATTTGGGGAGTTCTACAGGCAGAAAAAATTTCAGCCTGGTAGCACATTTAGAAATACCTAAACCGTGAAACGTACGGAAGCATTAGTCAATTTGTTTAACATTTGAGAATTTATTGCGGCCGAACGAATAAAAATTTTCGAATTTCTATACTCCCGTTTTCATTATTTGTGGAGTTCTACAGGCAGAAAAAATTTCAGCTTTGTAGCACATTTAGAAATACCTAAACCGTGAAACGTACGGAAGCATTAGTCAATTTGTTTAACATTTGAGAATTTATTGCGGCCGAACTAATAAAAATTTTCGAATTTCTATATTCCCGTTTTCATTATTTGGGGAGTACTACAGGCAGAAAAAATTTCAGCTTGGTAGCACATTTAGAAATACATAAACCGTGAAACGTACGGAAACATTAGTCAATTTGTTTAACATTTGAGAATTTATTGCGGCCGAACGAATAAAAATTTTCGAATTTCTATATTCCCGTTTTCATTATTTGGGGAGTTCTACAGGCAGAAAAAATTTCAGCTTGGTAGCACATTTAGAAATACCTAAACCGTGAAACGTACGGAAGCATTAGTCAATTTGTTTAACATTTGAGAATTTATTGCGGCCGAACGAATAAAAATTTTCGAATTTCTATATTCCCGTTTTCATTAATTGGGGAGTTCTACAGGCAGAAAAAATTTCAGCTTGGTAGCACATTTAGAAATACCTAAACCGTGAAACGTACGGAAGCATTAGTCAATTTGTTTAACATTTGAGAATTTATTGCGGCCGAACGAATAAAAATTTTCGAATTTCTATATTCCCGTTTTCATTAATTGGGGAGTTCTACAGGCAGAAAAAATTTCAGCTTGGTAGCACATTTAGAAATACCTAAACCGTGAAACGTACGGAAGCATTAGTCAATTTGTTTAACATTTGAGAATTTATTGCGGCCGAACGAATAAAAATTTTCGAATTTCTATATTCCCGTTTTCATTAATTGGGGAGTTCTACAGGCAGAAAAAATTTCAGCTTGGTAGCACATTTAGAAATACCTAAACCGTGAAACGTACGGAAGCATTAGTCAATTTGTTTAACATTTGATAATTTATTGCGGCCGAACGAATAAAAATTTTCGAATTTCTATATTCCCGTTTTCATTATTTGGGGAGTTCTACAGGCAGAAAAAATTTCAGCCTGGTAGCACATTTAGAAATACCTAAACCGTGAAACGTACGGAAGCATTAGTCAATTTGTTTAACATTTGAGAATTTATTGCGGCCGAACGAATAAAAATTTTCGAATTTCTATACTCCCGTTTTCATTATTTGTGGAGTTCTACAGGCAGAAAAAATTTCAGCTTTGTAGCACATTTAGAAATACCTAAACCGTGAAACGTACGGAAGCATTAGTCAATGTGTTTAACATTTGAGAATTTATTGCGGCCGAACTAATAAAAATTTTCGAATTTCTATATTCCCGTTTTCATTATTTGGGGAGTACTACAGGCAGAAAAAATTTCAGCTTGGTAGCACATTTAGAAATACATAAACCGTGAAACGTACGGAAACATTAGTCAATTTGTTTAACATTTGAGAATTTATTGCGGCCGAACGAATAAAAATTTTCGAATTTCTATATTCCCGTTTTCATTATTTGGGGAGTTCTACAGGCAGAAAAATTTCAGCTTGGTAGCACATTTAGAAATACCTAAACCGTGAAACGTACGGAAACATTAGTCAATTTGTTTAACATTTGAGAATTTACTGCGGCCGAACGTATAAAAATTTTCGAATTTCTATATTCCCATTTTCATTATTTGGGGAGTTCTACAGGCAGAAAAAATTTCAGCTTGGTAGCACATTTAGAAATACCTAAACCGTGAAACGTACGGAAACATTAGTCAATTTGTTTAACATTTGAGAATTTATTGCGGCCGAACGAATAAAAATTTTCGAATTTCTATATTCCCGTTTTCATTATTTGGGGAGTTCTACAGGCAGAAAAAATTTCAGCTTGGTAGCACATTTAGAAATACCTAAACCGTGAAACGTACGGAAGCATTAGTCAATTTGTTTAACATTTGAGACTTTATTGCGGCCGAACGAATAAAAATTTTCGAATTTCTATATTCCCGTTTTCATTATTTGGGGAGTTCTACAGGCAGAAAAAATTTCAGCTTGGTAGCACATTTAGAAATACCTAAACCGTGAAACGTACGGAAGCATTAGTCAATTTGTTTAACATTTGAGAATTTATTGCGGCCGAACGAATAAAAATTTTCGAATTTCTATATTCCCGTTTTCATTATTTGGGGAGTTCTACAGGCAGAAAAAATTTCAGCTTGGTAGCACATTTAGAAATACCTAAACCGTGAAACGTACGGAAACATTAGTCAATTTGTTTAACATTTGAGAATTTATTGCGGCCGAACGTATAAAAATTTTCGAATTTCTATATTCCCGTTTTCATTATTTGGGGAGTTCTACAGGCAGAAAATATTTCAGCTTGGTAGCACATTTAGAAATACCTAAACCGTGAAACGTACGGAAACATTAGTCAATTTGTTTAACATTTGAGAATTTATTGCGGCCGAACGAATAAAAATTTTCGAATTTCTATATTCCCGTTTTCATTATTTGGGGAGTTCTACAGGCAGAAAAAATTTCAGCTGGTAGCAAATTTAGAAATACCTAAACCGTGAAACGTACTGAAGCATTAGTCAATTTGTTTAACATTTGAGAATTTATTGCGGTCGAACGAATAAAAATTTTCGAATTTCTATATTCCCGTTTTCATTATTTGGGGAGTTCTACAGGCAGAAAAAATTTCAGCTTGGTAGCACATTTAGAAATACCTAAACCGTGAAACGTACGGAAGCATTAGTCAATTTGTTTAACATTTGAGAATTTATTGCGGCCGAACGAATAAAATTTTTCGAATTTCTATATTCCCGTTTTCATTATTTGGGGAGTTCTACAGGCAGAAAAAATTTCAGCTTGGTAGCACATTTAGAAATACCTAAACCGTGAAACGTACGGAAGCATTAGTCAATTTGTTTAACATTTGAGAATTTATTGCGGCCGAACGAATAAAAATTTTCGAATTTCTATATTCCCGTTTTCATTAATTGGGGAGTTCTACAGGCAGAAAAAATTTCAGCTTGGTAGCACATTTAGAAATACCTAAACCGTGAAACGTACGGAAGCATTAGTCAATTTGTTTAACATTTGATAATTTATTGCGGCCGAACGAATAAAAATTTTCGAATTTCTATATTCCCGTTTTCATTATTTGGGGAGTTCTACAGGCAGAAAAAATTTCAGCCTGGTAGCACATTTAGAAATACCTAAACCGTGAAACGTACGGAAGCATTAGTCAATTTGTTTAACATTTGAGAATTTATTGCGGCCGAACGAATAAAAATTTTCGAATTTCTATACTCCCGTTTTCATTATTTGTGGAGTTCTACAGGCAGAAAAAATTTCAGCTTTGTAGCACATTTAGAAATACCTAAACCGTGAAACGTACGGAAGCATTAGTCAATTTGTTTAACATTTGAGAATTTATTGCGGCCGAACTAATAAAAATTTTCGAATTTCTATATTCCCGTTTTCATTATTTGGGGAGTACTACAGGCAGAAAAAATTTCAGCTTGGTAGCACATTTAGAAATACATAAACCGTGAAACGTACGGAAACATTAGTCAATTTGTTTAACATTTGAGAATTTATTGCGGCCGAACGAATAAAAATTTTCGAATTTCTATATTCCAGTTTTCATTATTTGGGGAGTTCTACAGGCAGAAAAAATTTCAGCTTGGTAGCACATTTAGAAATACCTAAACCGTGAAACGTACGGAAGCATTAGTCAATTTGTTTAACATTTGATAATTTATTGCGGCCGAACGAATAAAAATTTTCGAATTTCTATATTCCCGTTTTCATTATTTGGGGAGTTCTACAGGCAGAAAAAATTTCAGCTTGGTAGCACATTTAGAAATACCTAAACCGTGAAACGTACGGAAGCATTAGTCAATTTGTTTAACATTTGAGAATTTATTGCGGCCGAACGAATAAAAATTTTCGAATTTCTATATTCCCGTTTTCAGTATTTGGGGAGTTCTACAGGCAGAAAAAATTTCAGGTTGGTAGCACATTTAGAAATACCTAAACCGTGAAACGTACGGAAACATTAGTTAATTTGTTTAACATTTGAGAATTTATTGCGGCCGAACGAATAAAAATTTTCGAATTTCTATATTCCCGTTTTCATTATTTGGGGAGTTCTACAGGCAGAAAAAATTTCAGCTTGGTAGCACATTTAGAAATACCTAAACCATGAAACGTACGGAAGCATTAGTCAATTTGTTTAACATTTGAGAATTTATTGCGGCCGAACGAATAAAAATTTTCGAATTTCTATATTCCCGTTTTCATTATTTGGGGAGTTCTACAGGCAGAAAAAATTTCAGCCTGGTAGCACATTTAGAAATACCTAAACCGTGAAACGTACTGAAGCATTAGTCAATTTTTTTAACATTTGAGAATTTATTGCGGCCGAACGAATAAAAATTTTCGAATTTCTATATTCCCGTTTTCATTATTTCGGGAGTTCTACAGGCAGAAAAAATTTCAGCTTGGTAGCACATTTAGAAATACCTAAACCGTGAAACGTACGGAAGCATTAGTCAATTTGTTTAACATTTGAGAATTTATTGCGGCCGAACGAATAAAAATTTTCGAATTTCTATATTCCAGTTTTCATTATTTGGGGAGTTCTACAGGCAGAAAACATTTCAGCTTGGTTGCACATTTAGAAATACCAAAACCGTGAAACGTACGGAAGCATTAGTCAATTTGTTTAACATTTGAGAATTTATTGCGGCCGAACGAATAAAAATTTTCGAATTTCTATATTCCCGTTTTCATTATTTGGGGAGTTCTACAGGCAGAAAAAATTTCAGCTTGGTAGCACATTTAGAAATACCTAAACCGTGAAACGTACGGAAACATTAGTCAATTTGTTTAACATTTGAGAATTTATTGCGGCCGAACGTATAAAAATTTTCGAATTTCTATATTCCCGTTTTCATTATTTGGGGAGTTCTACAGGCAGAAAAAATTTCAGCTTGGTAGCACATTTAGAAATACCTAAACCGTGAAACGTACGGAAACATTAGTCAATTTGTTTAACATTTGAGAATTTATTGCGGCCGAACGTATAAAAATTTTCGAATTTCTATATTCCCGTTTTCATTATTTGGGGAGTTCTACAGGCAGAAAAAATTTCAGCTTGGTAGCACATTTAGAAATACCTAAACCGTGAAACGTACGGAAACATTAGTCAATTTGTTTAACATTTGAGAATTTATTGCGGCCGAACGAATAAAAATTTTCGAATTTCTATATTCCCGTTTTCATTATTTGGGGAGTTCTACAGGCAGAAAAAATTTCAGCTGGTAGCAAATTTAGAAATACCTAAACCGTGAAACGTACTGAAGCATTAGTCAATTTGTTTAACATTTGAGAATTTATTGCGGTCGAACGAATAAAAATTTTCGAATTTCTATATTCCCGTTTTCATTATTTGGGGAGTTCTACAGGCAGAAAAAATTTCAGCTTGGTAGCACATTTAGAAATACCTAAACCGTGAAACGTACGGAAGCATTAGTCAATTTGTTTAACATTTGAGAATTTATTGCGGCCGAACGAATAAAATTTTTCGAATTTCTATATTCCGTTTTCATTATTTGGGGAGTTCTACAGGCAGAAAAAATTTCAGCTTGGTAGCACATTTAGAAATACCTAAACCGTGAAACGTACGGAAGCATTAGTCAATTTGTTTAACATTTGAGAATTTATTGCGGCCGAACGAATAAAAATTTTCGAATTTCTATATTCCCGTTTTCATTAATTGGGGAGTTCTACAGGCAGAAAAAATTTCAGCTTGGTAGCACATTTAGAAATACCTAAACCGTGAAACGTACGGAAGCATTAGTCAATTTGTTTAACATTTGATAATTTATTGCGGCCGAACGAATAAAAATTTTCGAATTTCTATATTCCCGTTTTCATTATTTGGGGAGTTCTACAGGCAGAAAAAATTTCAGCCTGGTAGCACATTTAGAAATACCTAAACCGTGAAACGTACGGAAGCATTAGTCAATTTGTTTAACATTTGAGAATTTATTGCGGCCGAACGAATAAAAATTTTCGAATTTCTATACTCCCGTTTTCATTATTTGTGGAGTTCTACAGGCAGAAAAAATTTCAGCTTTGTAGCACATTTAGAAATACCTAAACCGTGAAACGTACGGAAGCATTAGTCAATTTGTTTAACATTTGAGAATTTATTGCGGCCGAACTAATAAAAATTTTCGAATTTCTATATTCCCGTTTTCATTATTTGGGGAGTACTACAGGCAGAAAAAATTTCAGCTTGGTAGCACATTTAGAAATACATAAACCGTGAAACGTACGGAAACATTAGTCAATTTGTTTAACATTTGAGAATTTATTGCGGCCGAACGAATAAAAATTTTCGAATTTCTATATTCCCGTTTTCATTATTTGGGGAGTTCTACAGGCAGAAAAAATTTCAGCTTGGTAGCACATTTAGAAATACCTAAACCGTGAAACGTACGGAAGCATTAGTCAATTTGTTTAACATTTGAGAATTTATTGCGGCCGAACGAATAAAAATTTTCGAATTTCTATATTCCCGTTTTCATTATTTTGGGAGTTCTACAGGCAGAAAAAATTTCAGCTTGGTAGCACATTTAGAAATACCTAAACCGTGAAACGTACGGAAGCATTAGTCAATTTGTTTAACATTTGAGAATTTATTGCGGCCGAACGAATAAAAATTTTCGAATTTCTATATTCCCGTTTTCATTATTTGGGGAGTTCTACAGGCAGAAAAAATTTCAGCTTGGTAGCACATTTAGAAATACCTAAACCGTGAAACGTACGGAAACATTAGTCAATTTGTTTAACATTTGAGAATTTATTGCGGCCGAACGTATAAAAATTTTCGAATTTCTATATTCCCGTTTTCATTATTTGGGGAGTTCTACAGGCAGAAAAAATTTCAGCTTGGTAGCACATTTAGAAATACCTAAACCGTGAAACGTACGGAAACATTAGTCAATTTGTTTAACATTTGAGAATTTATTGCGGCCGAACGAATAAAAATTTTCGAATTTCTATATTCCCGTTTTCATTATTTGGGGAGTTCTACAGGCAGAAAAAATTTCAGCTGGTAGCAAATTTAGAAATACCTAAACCGTGAAACGTACTGAAGCATTAGTCAATTTGTTTAACATTTGAGAATTTATTGCGGTCGAACGAATAAAAATTTTCGAATTTCTATATTCCCGTTTTCATTATTTGGGGAGTTCTACAGGCAGAAAAAATTTCAGCTTGGTAGCACATTTAGAAATACCTAAACCGTGAAACGTACGGAAGCATTAGTCAATTTGTTTAACATTTGAGAATTTATTGCGGCCGAACGAATAAAATTTTTCGAATTTCTATATTCCCGTTTTCATTATTTGGGGAGTTCTACAGGCAGAAAAAATTTCAGCTTGGTAGCACATTTAGAAATACCTAAACCGTGAAACGTACGGAAGCATTAGTCAATTTGTTTAACATTTGAGAATTTATTGCGGCCGAACGAATAAAAATTTTCGAATTTCTATATTCCCGTTTTCATTAATTGGGGAGTTCTACAGGCAGAAAAAATTTCAGCTTGGTAGCACATTTAGAAATACCTAAACCGTGAAACGTACGGAAGCATTAGTCAATTTGTTTAACATTTGATAATTTATTGCGGCCGAACGAATAAAAATTTTCGAATTTCTATATTCCCGTTTTCATTATTTGGGGAGTTCTACAGGCAGAAAAAATTTCAGCCTGGTAGCACATTTAGAAATACCTAAACCGTGAAACGTACGGAAGCATTAGTCAATTTGTTTAACATTTGAGAATTTATTGCGGCCGAACGAATAAAAATTTTCGAATTTCTATACTCCCGTTTTCATTATTTGTGGAGTTCTACAGGCAGAAAAAATTTCAGCTTTGTAGCACATTTAGAAATACCTAAACCGTGAAACGTACGGAAGCATTAGTCAATTTGTTTAACATTTGAGAATTTATTGCGGCCGAACTAATAAAAATTTTCGAATTTCTATATTCCCGTTTTCATTATTTGGGGAGTACTACAGGCAGAAAAAATTTCAGCTTGGTAGCACATTTAGAAATACATAAACCGTGAAACGTACGGAAACATTAGTCAATTTGTTTAACATTTGAGAATTTATTGCGGCCGAACGAATAAAAATTTTCGAATTTCTATATTCCCGTTTTCATTATTTGGGGAGTTCTACAGGCAGAAAAAATTTCAGCTTGGTAGCACATTTAGAAATACCTAAACCGTGAAACGTACGGAAGCATTAGTCAATTTGTTTAACATTTGAGAATTTATTGCGGCCGAACGAATAAAAATTTTCGAATTTCTATATTCCCGTTTTCATTAATTGGGGAGTTCTACAGGCAGAAAAAATTTCAGCTTGGTAGCACATTTAGAAATACCTAAACCGTGAAACGTACGGAAGCATTAGTCAATTTGTTTAACATTTGAGAATTTATTGCGGCCGAACGAATAAAAATTTTCGAATTTCTATATTCCCGTTTTCATTAATTGGGGAGTTCTACAGGCAGAAAAAATTTCAGCTTGGTAGCACATTTAGAAATACCTAAACCGTGAAACGTACGGAAGCATTAGTCAATTTGTTTAACATTTGAGAATTTATTGCGGCCGAACGAATAAAAATTTTCGAATTTCTATATTCCCGTTTTCATTAATTGGGGAGTTCTACAGGCAGAAAAAATTTCAGCTTGGTAGCACATTTAGAAATACCTAAACCGTGAAACGTACGGAAGCATTAGTCAATTTGTTTAACATTTGATAATTTATTGCGGCCGAACGAATAAAAATTTTCGAATTTCTATATTCCCGTTTTCATTATTTGGGGAGTTCTACAGGCAGAAAAAATTTCAGCCTGGTAGCACATTTAGAAATACCTAAACCGTGAAACGTACGGAAGCATTAGTCAATTTGTTTAACATTTGAGAATTTATTGCGGCCGAACGAATAAAAATTTTCGAATTTCTATACTCCCGTTTTCATTATTTGTGGAGTTCTACAGGCAGAAAAAATTTCAGCTTTGTAGCACATTTAGAAATACCTAAACCGTGAAACGTACGGAAGCATTAGTCAATGTGTTTAACATTTGAGAATTTATTGCGGCCGAACTAATAAAAATTTTCGAATTTCTATATTCCCGTTTTCATTATTTGGGGAGTACTACAGGCAGAAAAAATTTCAGCTTGGTAGCACATTTAGAAATACATAAACCGTGAAACGTACGGAAACATTAGTCAATTTGTTTAACATTTGAGAATTTATTGCGGCCGAACGAATAAAAATTTTCGAATTTCTATATTCCCGTTTTCATTATTTGGGGAGTTCTACAGGCAGAAAAATTTCAGCTTGGTAGCACATTTAGAAATACCTAAACCGTGAAACGTACGGAAACATTAGTCAATTTGTTTAACATTTGAGAATTTACTGCGGCCGAACGTATAAAAATTTTCGAATTTCTATATTCCCATTTTCATTATTTGGGGAGTTCTACAGGCAGAAAAAATTTCAGCTTGGTAGCACATTTAGAAATACCTAAACCGTGAAACGTACGGAAACATTAGTCAATTTGTTTAACATTTGAGAATTTATTGCGGCCGAACGAATAAAAATTTTCGAATTTCTATATTCCCGTTTTCATTATTTGGGGAGTTCTACAGGCAGAAAAAATTTCAGCTTGGTAGCACATTTAGAAATACCTAAACCGTGAAACGTACGGAAGCATTAGTCAATTTGTTTAACATTTGAGAATTTATTGCGGCCGAACGAATAAAAATTTTCGAATTTCTATATTCCCGTTTTCATTATTTGGGGAGTTCTACAGGCAGAAAAAATTTCAGCTTGGTAGCACATTTAGAAATACCTAAACCGTGAAACGTACGGAAGCATTAGTCAATTTGTTTAACATTTGAGAATTTATTGCGGCCGAACGAATAAAAATTTTCGAATTTCTATATTCCCGTTTTCATTATTTGGGGAGTTCTACAGGCAGAAAAAATTTCAGCTTGGTAGCACATTTAGAAATACCTAAACCGTGAAACGTACGGAAACATTAGTCAATTTGTTTAACATTTGAGAATTTATTGCGGCCGAACGTATAAAAATTTTCGAATTTCTATATTCCCGTTTTCATTATTTGGGGAGTTCTACAGGCAGAAAATATTTCAGCTTGGTAGCACATTTAGAAATACCTAAACCGTGAAACGTACGGAAACATTAGTCAATTTGTTTAACATTTGAGAATTTATTGCGGCCGAACGAATAAAAATTTTCGAATTTCTATATTCCCGTTTTCATTATTTGGGGAGTTCTACAGGCAGAAAAAATTTCAGCTGGTAGCAAATTTAGAAATACCTAAACCGTGAAACGTACTGAAGCATTAGTCAATTTGTTTAACATTTGAGAATTTATTGCGGTCGAACGAATAAAAATTTTCGAATTTCTATATTCCCGTTTTCATTATTTGGGGAGTTCTACAGGCAGAAAAAATTTCAGCTTGGTAGCACATTTAGAAATACCTAAACCGTGAAACGTACGGAAGCATTAGTCAATTTGTTTAACATTTGAGAATTTATTGCGGCCGAACGAATAAAATTTTTCGAATTTCTATATTCCCGTTTTCATTATTTGGGGAGTTCTACAGGCAGAAAAAATTTCAGCTTGGTAGCACATTTAGAAATACCTAAACCGTGAAACGTACGGAAGCATTAGTCAATTTGTTTAACATTTGAGAATTTATTGCGGCCGAACGAATAAAAATTTTCGAATTTCTATATTCCCGTTTTCATTAATTGGGGAGTTCTACAGGCAGAAAAAATTTCAGCTTGGTAGCACATTTAGAAATACCTAAACCGTGAAACGTACGGAAGCATTAGTCAATTTGTTTAACATTTGATAATTTATTGCGGCCGAACGAATAAAAATTTTCGAATTTCTATATTCCCGTTTTCATTATTTGGGGAGTTCTACAGGCAGAAAAAATTTCAGCCTGGTAGCACATTTAGAAATACCTAAACCGTGAAACGTACGGAAGCATTAGTCAATTTGTTTAACATTTGAGAATTTATTGCGGCCGAACGAATAAAAATTTTCGAATTTCTATACTCCCGTTTTCATTATTTGTGGAGTTCTACAGGCAGAAAAAATTTCAGCTTTGTAGCACATTTAGAAATACCTAAACCGTGAAACGTACGGAAGCATTAGTCAATTTGTTTAACATTTGAGAATTTATTGCGGCCGAACTAATAAAAATTTTCGAATTTCTATATTCCCGTTTTCATTATTTGGGGAGTACTACAGGCAGAAAAAATTTCAGCTTGGTAGCACATTTAGAAATACATAAACCGTGAAACGTACGGAAACATTAGTCAATTTGTTTAACATTTGAGAATTTATTGCGGCCGAACGAATAAAAATTTTCGAATTTCTATATTCCCGTTTTCATTATTTGGGGAGTTCTACAGGCAGAAAAAATTTCAGCTTGGTAGCACATTTAGAAATACCTAAACCGTGAAACGTACGGAAGCATTAGTCAATTTGTTTAACATTTGAGAATTTATTGCGGCCGAACGAATAAAAATTTTCGAATTTCTATATTCCCGTTTTCATTATTTTGGGAGTTCTACAGGCAGAAAAAATTTCAGCTTGGTAGCACATTTAGAAATACCTAAACCGTGAAACGTACGGAAGCATTAGTCAATTTGTTTAACATTTGAGAATTTATTGCGGCCGAACGAATAAAAATTTTCGAATTTCTATATTCCCGTTTTCAGTATTTGGGGAGTTCTACAGGCAGAAAAAATTTCAGGTTGGTAGCACATTTAGAAATACCTAAACCGTGAAACGTACGGAAACATTAGTTAATTTGTTTAACATTTGAGAATTTATTGCGGCCGAACGAATAAAAATTTTCGAATTTCTATATTCCCGTTTTCATTATTTGGGGAGTTCTACAGGCAGAAAAAATTTCAGCTTGGTAGCACATTTAGAAATACCTAAACCATGAAACGTACGGAAGCATTAGTCAATTTGTTTAACATTTGAGAATTTATTGCGGCCGAACGAATAAAAATTTTCGAATTTCTATATTCCCGTTTTCATTATTTGGGGAGTTCTACAGGCAGAAAAAATTTCAGCCTGGTAGCACATTTAGAAATACCTAAACCGTGAAACGTACTGAAGCATTAGTCAATTTTTTTAACATTTGAGAATTTATTGCGGCCGAACGAATAAAAATTTTCGAATTTCTATATTCCCGTTTTCATTATTTCGGGAGTTCTACAGGCAGAAAAAATTTCAGCTTGGTAGCACATTTAGAAATACCTAAACCGTGAAACGTACGGAAGCATTAGTCAATTTGTTTAACATTTGAGAATTTATTGCGGCCGAACGAATAAAAATTTTCGAATTTCTATATTCCAGTTTTCATTATTTGGGGAGTTCTACAGGCAGAAAACATTTCAGCTTGGTTGCACATTTAGAAATACCAAAACCGTGAAACGTACGGAAGCATTAGTCAATTTGTTTAACATTTGAGAATTTATTGCGGCCGAACGAATAAAAATTTTCGAATTTCTATATTCCCGTTTTCATTATTTGGGGAGTTCTACAGGCAGAAAAAATTTCAGCTTGGTAGCACATTTAGAAATACCTAAACCGTGAAACGTACGGAAACATTAGTCAATTTGTTTAACATTTGAGAATTTATTGCGGCCGAACGTATAAAAATTTTCGAATTTCTATATTCCCGTTTTCATTATTTGGGGAGTTCTACAGGCAGAAAAAATTTCAGCTTGGTAGCACATTTAGAAATACCTAAACCGTGAAACGTACGGAAACATTAGTCAATTTGTTTAACATTTGAGAATTTATTGCGGCCGAACGTATAAAAATTTTCGAATTTCTATATTCCCGTTTTCATTATTTGGGGAGTTCTACAGGCAGAAAAAATTTCAGCTTGGTAGCACATTTAGAAATACCTAAACCGTGAAACGTACGGAAACATTAGTCAATTTGTTTAACATTTGAGAATTTATTGCGGCCGAACGAATAAAAATTTTCGAATTTCTATATTCCCGTTTTCATTATTTGGGGAGTTCTACAGGCAGAAAAAATTTCAGCTGGTAGCAAATTTAGAAATACCTAAACCGTGAAACGTACTGAAGCATTAGTCAATTTGTTTAACATTTGAGAATTTATTGCGGTCGAACGAATAAAAATTTTCGAATTTCTATATTCCCGTTTTCATTATTTGGGGAGTTCTACAGGCAGAAAAAATTTCAGCTTGGTAGCACATTTAGAAATACCTAAACCGTGAAACGTACGGAAGCATTAGTCAATTTGTTTAACATTTGAGAATTTATTGCGGCCGAACGAATAAAATTTTTCGAATTTCTATATTCCGTTTTCATTATTTGGGGAGTTCTACAGGCAGAAAAAATTTCAGCTTGGTAGCACATTTAGAAATACCTAAACCGTGAAACGTACGGAAGCATTAGTCAATTTGTTTAACATTTGAGAATTTATTGCGGCCGAACGAATAAAAATTTTCGAATTTCTATATTCCCGTTTTCATTAATTGGGGAGTTCTACAGGCAGAAAAAATTTCAGCTTGGTAGCACATTTAGAAATACCTAAACCGTGAAACGTACGGAAGCATTAGTCAATTTGTTTAACATTTGATAATTTATTGCGGCCGAACGAATAAAAATTTTCGAATTTCTATATTCCCGTTTTCATTATTTGGGGAGTTCTACAGGCAGAAAAAATTTCAGCCTGGTAGCACATTTAGAAATACCTAAACCGTGAAACGTACGGAAGCATTAGTCAATTTGTTTAACATTTGAGAATTTATTGCGGCCGAACGAATAAAAATTTTCGAATTTCTATACTCCCGTTTTCATTATTTGTGGAGTTCTACAGGCAGAAAAAATTTCAGCTTTGTAGCACATTTAGAAATACCTAAACCGTGAAACGTACGGAAGCATTAGTCAATTTGTTTAACATTTGAGAATTTATTGCGGCCGAACTAATAAAAATTTTCGAATTTCTATATTCCCGTTTTCATTATTTGGGGAGTACTACAGGCAGAAAAAATTTCAGCTTGGTAGCACATTTAGAAATACATAAACCGTGAAACGTACGGAAACATTAGTCAATTTGTTTAACATTTGAGAATTTATTGCGGCCGAACGAATAAAAATTTTCGAATTTCTATATTCCCGTTTTCATTATTTGGGGAGTTCTACAGGCAGAAAAAATTTCAGCTTGGTAGCACATTTAGAAATACCTAAACCGTGAAACGTACGGAAGCATTAGTCAATTTGTTTAACATTTGAGAATTTATTGCGGCCGAACGAATAAAAATTTTCGAATTTCTATATTCCCGTTTTCATTATTTTGGGAGTTCTACAGGCAGAAAAAATTTCAGCTTGGTAGCACATTTAGAAATACCTAAACCGTGAAACGTACGGAAGCATTAGTCAATTTGTTTAACATTTGAGAATTTATTGCGGCCGAACGAATAAAAATTTTCGAATTTCTATATTCCCGTTTTCAGTATTTGGGGAGTTCTACAGGCAGAAAAAATTTCAGGTTGGTAGCACATTTAGAAATACCTAAACCGTGAAACGTACGGAAACATTAGTTAATTTGTTTAACATTTGAGAATTTATTGCGGCCGAACGAATAAAAATTTTCGAATTTCTATATTCCCGTTTTCATTATTTGGGGAGTTCTACAGGCAGAAAAAATTTCAGCTTGGTAGCACATTTAGAAATACCTAAACCATGAAACGTACGGAAGCATTAGTCAATTTGTTTAACATTTGAGAATTTATTGCGGCCGAACGAATAAAAATTTTCGAATTTCTATATTCCAGTTTTCATTATTTGGGGAGTTCTACAGGCAGAAAACATTTCAGCTTGGTAGCACATTTAGAAATACCAAAACCGTGAAACGTACGGAAGCATTAGTCAATTTGTTTAACATTTGAGAATTTATTGCGGCCGAACGAATAAAAATTTTCGAATTTCTATATTCCCGTTTTCATTATTTGGGGAGTTCTACAGGCAGAAAAAATTTCAGCTTGGTAGCACATTTAGAAATACCTAAACCGTGAAACGTACGGAAGCATTAGTCAATTTGTTTAACATTTGAGAATTTATTGCGGCCGAACGAATAAAAATTTTCGAATTTCTACATTCCCGTTTTCATTATTTGGGGAGTTCTACAGGCAGAAAAAATTTCAGCTTGGTAGCACATTTAGAAATACCTAAACCGTGAAACGTACCGAAGCATTAGTCAATTTGTTTAATATTTGAGAATTTATTGCGGCCGAACGAATAAAAATTTTCGAATTTCTATATTCCCGTTTTCATTATTTGGGGAGTTCTACAGGCAGAAAAAATTTCAGCTGGTAGCAAATTTAGAAATACCTAAACCGTGAAACGTACTGAAGCATTAGTCAATTTGTTTAACATTTGAGAATTTATTGCGGTCGACCGAATAAAAATTTTCGAATTTCTATATTCCCGTTTTCATTATTTGGGGAGTTCTACAGGCAGAAAAAATTTCAGCTTGGTAGCACATTTAGAAATACCTAAACCGTGAAACGTACGGAAGCATTAGTCAATTTGTTTAACATTTGAGAATTTATTGCGGCCGAACGAATAAAAATTTTCGAATTTCTATATTCCCGTTTTCATTAATTGGGGAGTTCTACAGGCAGAAAAAATTTCAGCTTGGTAGCACATTTAGAAATACCTAAACCGTGAAACGTACGGAAGCATTAGTCAATTTGTTTAACATTTGAGAATTTATTGCGGCCGAACGAATAAAAATTTTCGAATTTCTATATTCCCGTTTTCATTAATTGGGGAGTTCTACAGGCAGAAAAAATTTCAGCTTGGTAGCACATTTAGAAATACCTAAACCGTGAAACGTACGGAAGCATTAGTCAATTTGTTTAACATTTGATAATTTATTGCGGCCGAACGAATAAAAATTTTCGAATTTCTATATTCCCGTTTTCATTATTTGGGGAGTTCTACAGGCAGAAAAAATTTCAGCCTGGTAGCACATTTAGAAATACCTAAACCGTGAAACGTACGGAAGCATTAGTCAATTTGTTTAACATTTGAGAATTTATTGCGGCCGAACGAATAAAAATTTTCGAATTTCTATACTCCCGTTTTCATTATTTGTGGAGTTCTACAGGCAGAAAAAATTTCAGCTTTGTAGCACATTTAGAAATACCTAAACCGTGAAACGTACGGAAGCATTAGTCAATTTGTTTAACATTTGAGAATTTATTGCGGCCGAACTAATAAAAATTTTCGAATTTCTATATTCCCGTTTTCATTATTTGGGGAGTACTACAGGCAGAAAAAATTTCAGCTTGGTAGCACATTTAGAAATACATAAACCGTGAAACGTACGGAAACATTAGTCAATTTGTTTAACATTTGAGAATTTATTGCGGCCGAACGAATAAAAATTTTCGAATTTCTATATTCCCGTTTTCATTATTTGGGGAGTTCTACAGGCAGAAAAAATTTCAGCTTGGTAGCACATTTAGAAATACCTAAACCGTGAAACGTACGGAAACATTAGTCAATTTGTTTAACATTTGAGAATTTACTGCGGCCGAACGTATAAAAATTTTCGAATTTCTATATTCCCGTTTTCATTATTTGGGGAGTTCTACAGGCAGAAAAAATTTCAGCTTGGTAGCACATTTAGAAATACCTAAACCGTGAAACGTACGGAAACATTAGTCAATTTGTTTAACATTTGAGAATTTATTGCGGCCGAACGAATAAAAATTTTCGAATTTCTATATTCCCGTTTTCATTATTTGGGGAGTTCTACAGGCAGAAAAAATTTCAGCTTGGTAGCACATTTAGAAATACCTAAACCGTGAAACGTACGGAAGCATTAGTCAATTTGTTTAACATTTGAGAATTTATTGCGGCCGAACGAATAAAAATTTTCGAATTTCTATATTCCCGTTTTCATTATTTGGGGAGTTCTACAGGCAGAAAAAATTTCAGCTTGGTAGCACATTTAGAAATACCTAAACCGTGAAACGTACGGAAGCATTAGTCAATTTGTTTAACATTTGAGAATTTATTGCGGCCGAACGAATAAAAATTTTCGAATTTCTATATTCCCGTTTTCATTATTTGGGGAGTTCTACAGGCAGAAAAAATTTCAGCCTGGTAGCACATTTAGAAATACCTAAACCGTGAAACGTACGGAAGCATTAGTCAATTTGTTTAACATTTGAGAATTTATTGCGGCCGAACGAATAAAAATTTTCGAATTTCTATATTCCCGTTTTCATTATTTGGGGAGTTCTACAGGCAGAAAAAATTTCAGCTTGGTAGCACATTTAGAAATACCTAAACCGTGAAACGTACGGAAGCATTAGTCAATTTGTTTAACATTTGAGAATTTATTGCGGCCGAACGAATAAAAATTTTCGAATTTCTACATTCCCGTTTTCATTATTTGGGGAGTTCTACAGGCAGAAAAAATTTCAGCTTGGTAGCACATTTAGAAATACCTAAACCGTGAAACGTACCGAAGCATTAGTCAATTTGTTTAATATTTGAGAATTTATTGCGGCCGAACGAATAAAAATTTTCGAATTTCTATATTCCCGTTTTCATTATTTGGGGAGTTCTACAGGCAGAAAAAATTTCAGCTGGTAGCAAATTTAGAAATACCTAAACCGTGAAACGTACTGAAGCATTAGTCAATTTGTTTAACATTTGAGAATTTATTGCGGTCGAACGAATAAAAATTTTCGAATTTCTATATTCCCGTTTTCATTATTTGGGGAGTTCTACAGGCAGAAAAAATTTCAGCTTGGTAGCACATTTAGAAATACCTAAACCGTGAAACGTACGGAAGCATTAGTCAATTTGTTTAACATTTGAGAATTTATTGCGGCCGAACGAATAAAAATTTTCGAATTTCTATATTCCCGTTTTCATTATTTGGGGAGTTCTACAGGCAGAAAAAATTTCAGCTTGGTAGCACATTTAGAAATACCTAAACCGTGAAACGTACGGAAGCATTACTCAATTTGTTTAACATTTGAGAATTTATTGCGGCCGAACGAATAAAAATTTTCGAATTTCTATATTCCCGTTTTCATTAATTGGGGAGTTCTACAGGCAGAAAAAATTTCAGCTTGGTAGCACATTTAGAAATACCTAAACCGTGAAACGTACGGAAGCATTAGTCAATTTGTTTAACATTTGATAATTTATTGCGGCCGAACGAATAAAAATTTTCGAATTTCTATATTCCCGTTTTCATTATTTGGGGAGTTCTACAGGCAGAAAAAATTTCAGCCTGGTAGCACATTTAGAAATACCTAAACCGTGAAACGTACGGAAGCATTAGTCAATTTGTTTAACATTTGAGAATTTATTGCGGCCGAACGAATAAAAATTTTCGAATTTCTATACTCCCGTTTTCATTATTTGTGGAGTTCTACAGGCAGAAAAAATTTCAGCTTTGTAGCACATTTAGAAATACCTAAACCGTGAAACGTACGGAAGCATTAGTCAATTTGTTTAACATTTGAGAATTTATTGCGGCCGAACTAATAAAAATTTTCGAATTTCTATATTCCCGTTTTCATTATTTGGGGAGTACTACAGGCAGAAAAAATTTCAGCTTGGTAGCACATTTAGAAATACATAAACCGTGAAACGTACGGAAACATTAGTCAATTTGTTTAACATTTGAGAATTTATTGCGGCCGAACGAATAAAAATTTTCGAATTTCTATATTCCCGTTTTCATTATTTGGGGAGTTCTACAGGCAGAAAAAATTTCAGCTTGGTAGCACATTTAGAAATACCTAAACCGTGAAACGTACGGAAACATTAGTCAATTTGTTTAACATTTGAGAATTTACTGCGGCCGAACGTATAAAAATTTTCGAATTTCTATATTCCCGTTTTCATTATTTGGGGAGTTCTACAGGCAGAAAAAATTTCAGCTTGGTAGCACATTTAGAAATACCTAAACCGTGAAACGTACGGAAGCATTAGTCAATTTGTTTAACATTTGAGAATTTATTGCGGCCGAACGAATAAAAATTTTCGAATTTCTATATTCCCGTTTTCAGTATTTGGGGAGTTCTACAGGCAGAAAAAATTTCAGGTTGGTAGCACATTTAGAAATACCTAAACCGTGAAACGTACGCAAACATTAGTTAATTTGTTTAACATTTGAGAATTTATTGCGGCCGAACGAATAAAAATTTTCGAATTTCTATATTCCCGTTTTCATTATTTGGGGAGTTCTACAGGCAGAAAAAATTTCAGCTTGGTAGCACATTTAGAAATACCTAAACCATGAAACGTACGGAAGCATTAGTCAATTTGTTTAACATTTGAGAATTTATTGCGGCCGAACGAATAAAAATTTTCGAATTTCTATATTCCCGTTTTCATTATTTGGGGAGTTCTACAGGCAGAAAAAATTTCAGCCTGGTAGCACATTTAGAAATACCTAAACCGTGAAACGTACTGAAGCATTAGTCAATTTTTTTAACATTTGAGAATTTATTGCGGCCGAACGAATAAAAATTTTCGAATTTCTATATTCCCGTTTTCATTATTTCGGGAGTTCTACAGGCAGAAAAAATTTCAGCTTGGTAGCACATTTAGAAATACCTAAACCGTGAAACGTACGGAAATATTAGTCAATTTGTTTAACATTTGAGAATTTATTGCGGCCGAACGAATAAAAATTTTCGAATTTCTATATTCCCGTGTTCATTATTTGGGGAGTTCTACAGGCAGAAAAAATTTCAGCTTGGTAGCACATTTAGAAATACCTAAACCGTGAAACGTACGGAAGCATTAGTCAATTTGTTTAACATTTGAGAATTTATTGCGGCCGAACGAATAAAAATTTTCGAATTTCTATATTCCCGTTTTCATTATTTGGGGAGTTCTAAAGGCAGAAAAAATTTCAGCCTGGTAGCACATTTAGAAATACCTAAACCGTGAAACGTACGGAAGCATTAGTCAATTTGTTTAAGATTTGAGAATTTATTGCGGCCGAACGAATAAAAATTGTCGAATTTCTATATTCCCGTTTTCATTATTTGGGGAGTTCTACAGGCAGAAAAAATTTCAGCCTGGTAGCACATTTAGAAATACCTAAACCGTGAAACGTACGGAAGCATTAGTCAATTTGTTTAACATTTGAGAATTTATTGCGGCCGAACGAATAAAAATTGTCGAATTTCTATATTCCCGTTTTCATTATTTGGGGAGTTCTACAGGCAGAAAAAATTTCAGCTTGGTAGCACATTTAGAAATACCTAAACCGTGAAACGTACGGAAGCATTAGTCAATTTGTTTAACATTTGAGAATTTATTGCGGCCGAACGAATAAAAATTTTCGAATTTCTATATTCCAGTTTTCATTATTTGGGGAGTTCTACAGGCAGAAAAAATTTCAGCTTGGTAGCACATTTAGAAATACCAAAACCGTGAAACGTACGGAAGCATTAGTCAATTTGTTTAACATTTGAGAATTTATTGCGGCCGAACGAATAAAAATTTTCGAATTTCTATATTCCCGTTTTCATTATTTGGGGAGTTCTACAGGCAGAAAAAATTTCAGCTTGGTAGCACATTTAGAAATACCTAAACCGTGAAACGTACGGAAACATTAGTCAATTTGTTTAACATTTGAGAATTTATTGCGGCCGAACGTATAAAAATTTTCGAATTTCTATATTCCCGTTTTCATTATTTGGGGAGTTCTACAGGCAGAAAAAATTTCAGCTTGGTAGCACATTTAGAAATACCTAAACCGTGAAACGTACGGAAACATTAGTCAATTTGTTTAACATTTGAGAATTTATTGCGGCCGAACGAATAAAAATTTTCGAATTTCTATATTCCCGTTTTCATTATTTGGGGAGTTCTACAGGCAGAAAAAATTTCAGCTTGGTAGCACATTTAGAAATACCTAAACCGTGAAACGTACGGAAGCATTAGTCAATTTGTTTAACATTTGAGAATTTATTGCGGCCGAACGAATAAAAATTTTCGAATTTCTATATTCCCGTTTTCATTATTTGGGGAGTTCTACAGGCAGAAAAAATTTCAGCTTGGTAGCACATTTAGAAATACCTAAACCGTGAAACGTACGGAAGCATTAGGCTGAAATTTTTTCTGCCTGTCGAACTCCCCAAATAATGAAAACGGGAATATAGAAATTCGAAAATTTTTATTCGTTCGGCCGCAATAAATTCTCAAATTTTAAACAAATTGACTAATGCTTCCGTACGTTTCACGGTTTAGGTATTTCTAAATGTGCTACCAAGCTGAAATTTTTTCTGCCTGTAGAACTCCCCAAATAATGAAAACGGGAATATAGAAATTCGAAAATTTTTATTCGTTCGGCCGTAATAAATTCTCAAATGTTAAACAAAATGACTAATGCTTCCGTACGTTTCACGGTTTAGGTATTTCTAAATGTGCTACCAGGCTGAAATTTTTTCTGCCTGTAGAACTCCCCAAATAATGAAAACGGGAATATAGAAATTCGAAAATTTTTATTCGTTCGGCCGCAATAAATTCTCAAATGTTAAACAAATTGACTAATGCTTCCGTACGTTTCACGGTTTAGGTATTTCTAAATGTGCTACCAAGCTGAAATTTTTTCTGCCTGTAGAACTCCCCAAATAATGAAAACGGGAATATAGAAATTCGAAAATTTTTATTCGTTCGGCCGCAATAAATTCTCAAATGTTAAACAAATTGACTAATGCTTCCGTACGTTTCACGGTTTAGGTATTTCTAAATGTGCTACCAAGCTGAAATTTTTTCTGCCTGTAGAGGTCCCCAAATAATGAAAACGGGAATATAGAAACTCGAACATTTTTATTCGTTCGGACGCAATAAATATCAAAGTCAATCTATTGAACTCTTCCTCAACTTCCTCCTCTTCGGTTTTCATTTCTGCTCGATGTGACGAAAATCCGCTTTTCCGTAGCATTTCGCAACTTTAGGTATACAACCCTGCATTCATTCATTGCTGCACAATTCAATAAACTGAAATAAGTGATTCCAATAATCGGAGGTTTTTTAAAACGTTAGATACAAAATGGTTTTGGTTTTATGGTATTGATTCAATAAAGCGGCTGATTCAATTAACCACTGTTTCTAATAAGCGGAACCCACTGTACCAATAAAAATATAAAACCTTTTTTCAAGTTGAAGATGCCATCAAATTCTACAGAAAGTTGGAAAACATTGCTATACGGTATCTGCAAATGATGGTCTGGTCAGTTTTTAAACTCTAATACAGAAGATTCAACATGCATATTACAAACTTATTTAGAAAATGAGCAATAGAGAATATGGGAACCAAGACTTCCTTTAGCCTTGCAATTCATTTTCTGTTGCTCATGACAGAATTAGAGTAAAACATTGAGACAAGTAACGCACATCAGTTAATGCTAGTTAGATCACAAAGTACAAATTAAGATCATTCCCTTCAGACTTTTATCTAAATAGGAGTTTTCTTAAATTCGATGTCATCTTTCTTTGTGGAGAATATGGTATATTCGAGTGATGGCAGTTTTTGCATGCATACCAAAATTACAAAATTTGGCTTCTCTTTAAACTACTATTAATTGAAAATCCACCCAAAGAGAAATAATTTTATGGTTTAACCATGATCATTTTTTCTCAGACTAGAGCTCAGAAAACAATGCATTTATTACATAAAATTTAAGTTATCTAAAAAGATACATTGCCCAAGATCATTTATGAACAGACTACAATTATGGAGCAACTAGCTTCTCGACCCTGGGCAAAAGGTTACTATTATACAGTTAGTTATCAAAATAGTTGTAATCTCGCTAGAAATAGTCTTTTATATTTAGTCAGAAATGGAAAAATATTAAGTAGACAGCAAATAAACGATTTTTGCTGAGTGCCAAACAAAATCATCTCACATACCTAAAGTGGCATGCATGCCATCCATTTGCCATCCATGGTAAATTTTAATCCAAATCCTGATTTTCATGAAAATTCAAGTCATTTTACTTTACTATTTTTTTGACAACTCTTCAATCAATTCCAACGGAAATAAAAAAATAATTCAGCTAACACTTCCAAAGATAAATAATTACTATAAATTTTGTCTACTTCGATCCTGATAAAAATACAAGCCGTATTTAAGTGTAAATTTGGTCAGCAATACTTTATTTGAAGCAATGGTAATGTTCAGAATGAAAAATGTAAATTAACCACGTCATACAGGAATTGCAGTGTGCATGAAACCCCTCAAGAAATTCCTCAACTTATGGCTTCATATCATGAAAGTCTCATTGTCTTTCTGTGCATTTTCTCCTAGCATGTCTGTTGATCAAGTAAAACTGAAATTGAAACATTCATATTGTAGTATTTTACAAAATACAGTAAACCCTTGCAGTTCTCAAGGAAACATAGGGTTAGCAGCGCCTAATTTTTGTTAAGAGATCACCTTTAGTGACAAACATATACATAATCCTAAAATCAGGCATGGATGATTAACTAGTTATCTATAATATAATCTAGACACCATCATCTCACTGCATGACACTTATGCATGGGTTCAAATTCCTCCAATCACATTTATACTTAATGAATAATCACTGTGTTATTATTAAAGTAGTTTATAAAGAAGCAACATCATTAAATGTTTAAATTATATTATAGTGTCTTTGATTAAACTAGCTAACAGAGAAATACAAAATGAAACACAGTAGAAGTATTGTTGTTAAATTCTGTTAATAGAAATCTGAGAATGTTGAAGTACGATATATTGTTATACATGCCTCAGCTCTGCCTATGTAAATGCAAATTTGAAGTTTTGCTTAAGGAGGTTTTATACCAAGGTGATTGGTGACAGTGATCTGACTTGACGGCAACTGAAGTTGCCAACAAATCACTGTCACCAATGTATTTATACCAAAGCAACTGATTTTTCCCTAGTATCAAACATGTCCTAAAGCGAAGAGGATATACTCCTTTACTGCACATTACGATGGCAGCGTCACCATAGTAAGCAGAATGATAGAAGATTTAGTATTCACCCACTTAATATTTTTAATTTGCCACTTCGCTCTTTTATATTAAGTCGTGAGTTAAACCAACAACCTAAAAAATTTCACTTGTTTTAGCGAACGAGCAAAGAAAAAGGAGACAGGGAATACTGTTTTAATAATACGTTTTAGGAAAGCTTTACCCAATGTTCTACGAATATGAACTCGTATTCAAACACCCTTCTTGAAATTGCCTACACTCCAGGGGCAAAAAATGAGTGTACCAGTTTAGTACAGCTTATAAAGAAGTGCTGGACCCTAGATTTTCAAATATTATTATTTAAATTTACTTAAATTCGTATCGTTTTTAAAAAAAAATTAAAATTTTAAAGAAAACGTTTTTAATAATAAATAAGAAACCTGCTAGTATATTCATAATAGTAATACCTATTTTGTTTAATTACGGCGTAGAAAGTTTCAGCGTGCACATACAAGAATTAAATTTTTACAATTTTTTCACTTAGGAAATATCCTGTCTATGCTGCCGTTATCAGGGTGGCTTTCGGAAAAGAAAATTTTTAGTATCCAAAATTTGACAAGCTTAGATTATTAGGCTAAAGTTCAGGCTTTAAAAATGTCTTTGCTTTCCTTACAGCATAAGCGGTAGCGAAAGTATAGACACTGGAAGTTTAGGTGACTATATTTTTGAAGGTGATAATAGACGACTGGCAGGTGAATAGAATCACGGGTGATCGGCAGCAAAAGTCACTCAGTGACTAGAGTTGCCGAGTCGCTTCCAAGTTGCGTCAACTTGGTATAAATGACTCCATTTAAATTAATGTGTTGTCCAAGAGCAGCTGAAGTTACCTTAAAATCACAATCACATCACCGTCACCAAGCACCTTGATATAAAACCTCTCTTAGAGAATTGAACCTCTTTTGTATGAATTCCTAAATCAGATGACTGTCTTAGAACATATCCTTATCTCATTCTTTCATTTCCACATTTATGACTCACTGCATTGATTGTTTCATGAAAGTTGAATTGTAATCTATGAAACTAGCCTTACAATGTTAAATCAAGCTTAAGAAAAAGACCAAAACATTCAATTGAAACCAACAAACAATGAACTAAAATACTGGCAAATCAAGTTGTAAGAAAATGAGCAAGGTATGTTGATGGCGTAAACTAACTTAACACAAAATGCTTATCAAATGCTTAATTGGAATATTCAAATGTAACAAATTACAAATGCTGCACTTTCTGGATGATTTGAATGTTCATAATTCTCCTGTAAAATTTTAATTAATTTCCAAAATGAATAACAATACATCTAAATTCAAATCCTAAAGTTACTATTTAACAATGACTAGAATTGAAGCACAAAAATGGCACTGGGACAGGCATGCCTAAGTTCTCAATGGTGTCTATTTTCCAAAAAATCCAGTATCATATGCATTGAATACTAGCTGGAGCTTATATTACCATTCTTCTATGATGTTCTTGTTCATAATAATGGGATTTTAGGCAAGCCCATTTGAAAAAGATGCTTTTGAATCAATGCAACATCTTTTGACTAAACACTGGTCAGTATGGAGGCATTTTTAAAATAGATCAGAAAAAATGAATTGCAAACCATGTAAACCATAGAAAGGGTTAACTGCACATTTAATTCATTAAATATTATTTTAATATATACTCTTTCTTTTCAACTAGTTCAAAATTTACCTATAAGCAAGTCAAACTTATAAAAAGACTGACATCTAAATGGATTTTTGAAGCCACCACACTCCTTGGATAACAATATTTAAAGATATTATTTTATCGTAGTTTTCATATCTCTATGTGTTTTGTTTGACTCTAGTTTCAACAAACCTGTCCTGCTAACCATTAAGGCTGATAGCTGGGTCCCTGAGGAAGGAATTATTATGAATAAACATATCTGGAATAAGATTATTACCTGCATGCCATTCAAATTTTAGTCCCCACTTAATGTGGCACTCTAAGCTAACAAAATTTATAAAAGCCTGGCAATTTCTTCACCTCCAGTGCAGCTTTCCTTTCCTCCTCCGCTGTTGACAGATTCTGAAAAAATAATCAAAATACATAAATAATTAAAATTGACAGCCATACTAACTCATTGCTACCATAAAAGCAAGGAATACTAAATTAATTTATAGTGAACAGGAAAAACATATGCTGTAGTCATGTTCATCAAATTTATTATGTCTGAATAATCGCATTACTGTTTCAATACCATTAAAAATTGTTGTTTTATTATATTCTGAATCATCTCCCGAGAACCTTTTGCAGGACACTGTTTGATACATAAATAATTAAAAATAAGCCTCGAATATATATGCATAACATTTTTTCAGTCTAGGTGTACAGTTATAATTTTCAAATCTCAGTAATAACCATCCCAACCTACTTCATGTCTCAGTGGTAAATTGAATGCAAGTCAATATTCAAACCAGTGCTCGAAATGAGCCGGAATACCTCTCTGGCTGGTCATACGAACCGATGATACCCTTCCGTTTTGTCAGACATTTATAAATGCTGTCCCTTATAAAAAGTGTTCCGTTGTGTAAAAATTTCCATTCCACTACCAATACAGCGTTCCGTTGTGTAACATTTTCCATTTCAAGCACTGATTCAAACAGCCTTATCCCTCTGAAACGTTAACAACAATAGGTCATTTTATTTCCAAACTATTCTTTTATCAGAGTTTCCCAACTTAAATTTTCTACTATCATGGAAATCCATTCAAACGTTAATTGGCTGAGAATAAGAGCTTCCTCTTGATTGAAAAGTGTAGTTGACATAGCTAAATTATTTATCAATCTTAATCAGATAATTTGATGGAGCAATGCTAAAACCACATGGATTTTTAAATTAACTTTTTCATGGGACTCCAAGTTTTAAATAGTGATACTCAAATTCAAGAACAAACACTAAAGAAATACTTGCCTCCAGTAACACCAATAGCCACAGTAAGGTTACAAAAATAACGTGCATTTAAGCTACAAAAAATCCATCTTCAGTGGTAATACACCATCGGTTAATTTAGCCGAAATTTACATCTGTTTTTTTACAACCTTGTTGGGGATATTGGAAATACCTGAGGTCTTTTTTTTCACCCTTTCAATGCTGAACTGAATATTTTGGCAGTATGTGCCATTTTGAAAACCATTCTCTTAATGTCAGGAGTTTTCGCTATTCTCTGTAAAAGCACACTGCTATAATATGATGCAAAACTAATTTGCTGAGGTGAGACTAAGCAAGTGACAAATCGTTTTATCAATAGCACTGTAAGGGTTAAAGTGCTTGTTCTTGAATTTTTTTCTGCCACAAGACAACCTCAATAATTTTGTTGAATTAGTGATAGCCAAAAGCAAAATACTTTTTGAGAATACAAATGACTAAACTTTACCAATACATTTATAGCTATGGTTTGATTCTTTGTTAACTACCATAACGATTTAAAAGCTAAGCTCTCAGAATCCATTTTCCAATTAACACTAACTTTTGTTATAATTGTTTGTTTTATTGAATTAATGAGCTTAAAATGATTTTTGTTGACAATGTATTGAATGTCGTAAAATCATCAGCATTACTGAGGAATTAATAAAAATAAAATACTGTATCCTGATTCAAATTTTAAAAAATATTATGAAAAACATACTCTTACCTTGGTGCGGAAGAATCTCGATCAATATGGAAGGCACAAACTCATAAGAAAGACGTAACTCCATGGTCATCAAGATGGAAATATCCCATTACATTGATTTTGTTTCTACCTCCTTTACATTGGAATACAGGATATCTTAAGGTGACCGAGTTTTCTAAATAAAATGGAGTACATATTTTCTTTTTATTAACAAAATGGAAGGATAAATTCGATGAGCAATATACTTAGAAATATATGGTTTACTCCGTATTTATTTTAATAATATGATTATAAATGGGTCCATGTACTACAACAGGCTTAAAATATTGTATGCTTACAAGAGGAAATGAATGCCATTTGGATTGACGGACGTTCGGAAATACATCGTAATTTACAACATAATGTGTAGCATTACATATACTTCACCTTTCCGTGAGCGTTTTCCATTTTAAAAATTTCGCCCACTGACCACAAATTTTCCTCTTGGGGCTAATGAAGTAAAATAAATACAGAATAATTACGATGACTGAAACATCCACATACCGCTACACCGTCAAATACAACGTAAGTTTCCTATTTCTCCCTGTATTAGCGCTGTAATCAGTAAAAGAATATCGGAATGCGTACACAATTTGTATGAAAAATTTGATGTCAATTTTTTTTACGATTTTTTTTAAATCTGAAAACTGTAATAATAAATCTATGCTACTGATATTTTGTGGGATTTATTGAAACGGAAGAAGAAACTGCTGGAGGAATATAGGAAAAAGAGAGGGATTGAAAAGTATCACGTACGAAAGAAGAAAGTATGAGAGTATGAAAGGAGAGAACGCGGTAGGTGTATAGACAGCGAGAGAAAACGCTCCAGAATTAATACGCTGCGAAAGAAGGAATCCTGCTCAGGGCATGGTTGCTCATTTTCTTGGCAATATAATTATGTTAAACATGCGTTTGGATGCATTTTTCTATGAAATAAGTTAATCTTAATTCGAGTTATTAAAAAAAAGTTCAACTCAATATGATTGGAAGTTTGGAAATTTAAGTTTTCTAACTTACTCCATTCGAAACAAAATGACTAGTTTGTGTGTCAATTTAAATATAACCAAAAGAAATAATTTCATGATTATATTATAATATAAAAAGTTTTTTCTGTTGCATCTTAACCTTAATTGTCATGCGTGCAACAACACGGATTTTATTTTCCCAAAGTATAGCACAGGAATAGATAGCGGAAGAATATCGGGTAATCATGAAGTTTAGTCACTTTTATTATGAAGGGGTTATATCCAGTTGTGAGCTGCAGCTGGTTCGCACCGGTTCGCGCGAATCGGTTGTTAAATTTTGAAGCAATTTTAGAACCAGTTGTTAAAAATTTCTACAGAAAGCCGAGTCCGCTCGATCCATTCTTCGAACCCGATGGATGATTGGTTTCATAAGAATTATTTCCAAGTGTTGAATTTCGTTACAATAATATAATATTACAATTGAATAAAATATAATCCAGAAAATTAAAATATCACATAAATTAATCGCATGTAGCAAAAAGAGTTAATTTTGAAAATGATTTAGAAATTTAATATATGAATTTATCTTGATCCTTTTTATACGAGTCGCAATACTGTCGGCTTCCTCTGACACGCATAGACGACACCTGCAAAGATGTCGGCTTTCCTTTGTAATCTTCAAGTATGCCGATAATTTCAAGATATAATAAAAATACGCAATTTAAATTATCGAGAAAAATTTCGGCAGTGTATTTATGTTTTAGAGCCTTTTGCTCTGTAACATTTAATAGCACAATAATTAGCTAAATGGAGTTTTTCTAGTGAGAAATTAAATATGTGGTGTAAATTAATCGTGTTGAATTCATTTTAATCCCTAATATCGAGTTGGGTTCTTGGTGTAGAAAAGGTGATTTATTGAATAAAGATAAAAAGCGTATATTTTTACTTTATTTGTTTTATTAGTTCAGTTACGTGAAGTAGTCGCAACTAAACATTTTTCATTGTTAAGGCGTTCAAATGTGTATTCCTTTCGATTCCTAATAAATATTTATGCTAACTCGGAATTTAATTAATTTAATCTTGAATGGAAAAATAAACATCGTTCTTTTTGACGTCCGTATGTTAAACTCCGGAGTTCGTGTCTCGATTCTAACTAATTTTGAAATGAAAAGAGTTAAATCTGACACTCATTCACGTGTTACCGCAATGGGGAAAGTAAGCGGTACTGAATTCAAAACCATTATCTTGAGGGAAAATATCCGATCCTTAAGAGCTGGGAGAGAACCGTAAACCCTTCGCTAAGGGGGGGGGAGACGAAAAAAAGCCTTCACCCCCTCCTCTACTATCACTGTTGCCATATCGCTTGACAGTTAGTTCGAGACTAGTAGTTCACTGAAATTCCGATGTAGCGCTCGTAAAGTGGTGCGGTTTTTTTTTTACCACCACTGTACGTAGCCTTTCCACCTGCACTTTCAAGACGTTTCGCAGGTTATATACGTATCTCTCACTGCGCAGTGTGCTCTCACTCATCGGCACTTTTGCCTATCGAGCAATATAGAGACTAAATCCAAGAAAGTATTGTTCTGACAAAAGTTTCAGTCCCATGATTTACAATAATTTTGGTAAGAGTGCTTTTTCAATTTGGTAGAACGCTACCTCCCCTAGGTCCGCCACCGTTTTCATCATATTACCTTGTATCGAGAAGCTTCTACGCCTAAAAAATTTTTAAACTTTATTTTCACTTTCATAATAATGAGATTAAGTTCCGATAAACTCTTATCCGGCTCGCCAAAGCACTCGCAACAAAGAATACGGCCACGTAAAAAGGTTGCACGCTACTGATTTTGGAGAATACAAGGCACGCTACACAAAGGAAAAAGTTTCCACTGTACTTCATTCGTCCGGTTGTCTCTTATTCCCGCAAATATCAGGAACTAAACAACAAGAACTGCAGTTTTTCACTCAAGTTAAAGTTCACATACTTGCGTCATAGGATTATACAGAGACGGGACTTAGCTGAAAATTAAATTTTTATTTATTTTTACTCTGCCCAACGACAAAACTATATTTAATTTTGAATTTGTAAATAAAAAATAGGTACAACATACATAGTACAAACTTTCTCATATATGGGTGCTAATGCGTCGTTTAGTTATGTTTAGAAAATGAAAATCGTATGAGCCTGTTTTTAGAAAATCCAATTTTTGTTAAAGTTGCCCAAGAATAAACTTGCCTTATATTCAATCATTGAGAAAAATGAAATAGGTAGTAATATTGTAGATGTATACTCAAGTAACTGTACGAAATTTGATCAAAATCGTTAGAGCCGTTTTTGAGTAAATCGAATTGTTGTTAAAGTTGCCTAGAATACACTAGCCTTATATTCATTTTTTTGAGAAATATAAACTATACAGTATTATTGAAGACGTAAACTCAAGTAACTGTACGAAATTTGATCAAAATCGTTAGAGCCGTTTATGAGAAAATCGGATTGTTGTTAAAAATGCGTAGAATAAACTACTCTTAATTATTGAGCAAGGTCATCCACTTCTATGTATACTCTGCATAGTATGATAAAATGCCTAAGTACGAGATTTCATTCATTTTCGCTCTACCGTCTAGGCTCCAGAGCCAGTAACAGACAGACAGACGGCATTGCGAAAACCACTTTTTCGGATTCAGCGATACTTAAAACGTATATTTCCGTAAAAATCTCGAGGTCGAATTTTTTCATGATAACAGTACTTTCTCGATACTTCGTATGAGAAATTAAAAAGTCGGCTCTCTTCGGTTATCCCGGACCCGTCTGAAAAATAATTTTTTGAAATAACCCTTTCACGCAAAACGAAGCTTGCAAACCCATGACTGATCTGCCTGTGGCCACATTTACCCACAAGATCACCGGCCAATGGTGAGGGATCGCTTCGTTCCAGAGAGGCGAAGGGCGCATTAGCTCCCGGAGACAGCTACACCCGATATAAAAGGCATTATAATCTAAAAAGAAAGCGAGCTGAAGGCTCGCTAATATCCTCGGTTACTTGTAAATAAATTTTTTTGATAAGTTCTCATTTTCTTAATTTGTTTTAATGTTTCCCCGGGAAAGGGTTATCGCAAAATTATTTTTCAAAAGGGGTTCGGGTTAACCGAAGAGTACCAAAAAGTCATTCACATTATAGCTTTATCAGATTTGCCAAGATGTTGGGAGCGGTGATGGCTTTGCTTTAAAATACGTAATCAAGATCTTAAGCTTATCAAAGAAATTCTGGTGAATATCGCAAATACAAACAGAATAATGCTGATGTACGTTAAAAATTCGAGGAATATCAAACAGTTATAAGACAGATTACGATCACAAACCTCTTAAAGATAATTCTATTTTTCTGTTCTGGAATAACCCTAAAAAGGAATAGGTTTTCTTAAAATATACTGATTATTGGATTTTGCAAGCATCATATCATTTATAACACTTTAAATCTTATGATTAAAGCTATCTGTCGCATTTGAAAAAATCCCAGAAAGATTGACATGTTCATCTCACAATCTATCATATTGTTTGTTGTGAAAGAGAATGAAAACATTGCGTTACCTCTCATCTCATCTCCCATTGAAAGTCTCACGATTTTCTTAAGATTAATTATTAGATCGATGGTACTAATTTAGATTTTTTAAATTTGCTAAAATGTTGATAGTTGATCTAAAAAGAAATACGTCGGGACAAAAGTTACCCTCTAACTAACGGCCAATTACTATCACATTCCTGCTATATTATAAATTTGAGCATCAATAATTTTGTCCGATGACTGATTCCTATTCGTTTTCCAGTCATCATTTATCTACCTTCAATCAGTAACACTTCTTATCGTACATCGAAGGGGAACACCTGTCGAGGAAGAAAATCATACATGGCATCGAATCATTGTGTTGACCAATAGTTCAGCGTGCACTAATAACGTCAGCAAGATGTAACGATAAGATAGTAAATTTCCAAAACCCTAAATGTTGCAACCAAGATCTCTTGAACGGAAAATCCAGAAATGTTCACCTTGTTATCAGTGCCAGATATCCATATTAAAGTCTAATCTGTGACCTTAATCGGAAATCCTTTTAATTATTGCCACACGTTTGATTATAAATACTTGCTAATTAAAGGCATCCCTACATCCGACAATATGGCTAGTCTGAATCAACGCTTGTTCGCGAGTTGGTGCGTAGCAGTCATCTGCTTACTGGGAATTCGATCCTCCAAAGCAGACATTCCCGTCCACTGTTTGTGGGAGGATATAGCCGGAAAATGGCAGCTTTACGAAGGGGATCGCAACGGCACTAACGACATTCAATGCAGCGGTCCATGTAAGTGATTTGTTTTATCATCTATTTCATTTTTATGGTCACAATAGGGGATATTTGTATTTAATTCATTACCAAAAATGCGTAGCATTTAAGAGACTGGAAGATAAATCTTGTACCATGGAGATCATGTTGATTCCGCTATATACTGCTTTTTACATAAATATTTAACTAAACATCCTTTGTTTCCCCTAACTCTGATGCTTTGGCACATATTTAGCTCCTTTCACGAGCTTTGGTTACAAGACTCACAACTAAGGTGTCGGTGTTGTCAGGCCTCGCATGCCAAAAAAGAAATATAAATTATGTTTGTAACTGCCGATTTACCGTAAAGACCCGTGTACAGGTCGCACTCAGTGGTGCACACATGGGGGAGGTCCACCGGGTCCAGATCCCTATCCTCTGGAAAATTGTGATTTTTCTAAACTGTGGAAACATACATCGTTATTTTAAATCTGGGTTCAAGGGCGCCGTCAGAAAGAAATAGGAGACGGTTTGCCCCCTTTGTTTTTAACTTAAATATAATTAATAATGCAATACGCGACATTGATATAACTTGCATACAACTTTTGTGCTTGTCAAATATTTTGGACCACCCTTGAGAGAATCCTGTGTGCGCTTCTGTCGCACTTTGTCCAAAGTTTTTGAGCTCAAAAATGAGGCGCGTCCTATAGACGGGTACACAATACTTCTCGTTTTCCGCAAGCGATTACAAGATATTTATTTAGTATTAAGATAAATTGAATTTTTAAAAATTACAAATTAAAAATCAACAAATTCCTAGTCACTGGTCTCATCCCAGATGATGTTGATGTACTGGTAGAAATCGTCATTTGTTTCGAAAGTATTAGATTCTGTTGTCGTGGTTTTCGTCGACATCCTCCCATACATGGGCGTCGGCAGGAGGGGGGCAGTCTCCCCCTGGAAATGTGTAAAAACTTAAATATTACATTAGATATTATTTTAAAATGTGAAAAAAACTGGAAATGCGGAAAAACTTAACACGTTGCGTATGGATGTCGAGAATTCTCGCCTTTCAAACATGTCACTTTATTTTAACAAATATCTTATTTATTGATACCGCCAGGGCCGTCTCAAGGCGGTAAGCAGGTAAGGCACCGCCTTAGGGCGGCACCTCACTGGGGGCGGCAAATGAGTTGGTATCGTATGCGCCCAAATTGCGTTAGTCCTAACTCATTGTCGTTGAAAAAAAGACAACATATTCATATCCATCGAATAAGAAAATATATGTCGAGGGTAAAGTTGAGATGCGAACACGAAAATCAGATTCAGTGCAAGCCTCCAGTTTCTACCTACCCCAGCGACAGCAATTTTAACGAAGATAAAGAAATCCATTTTTTTATTAATCATATAATAATTCTCCAAAGTCCTTCCTTCCTCGCGGTGCGTTTAATGTTATTTTTATAAAAAACAAACAATTACATAATAAAATAAAATTGGAACAAATCGTGTAATTAATCGTAACATAAATTAATTCAGTTTTCAAATTACTTCACTTTTCTAAACTTGTGACGATGACTTGAGAAAACTATAAAACTTTGCGGACTGACAGGTAAAACGCAAAAACCAGCTACAACCATAGATTTTAACAAAAAACCATGGAGGTAGTAGGAAAACTAAACCATAAAGAGCATATATAAAGCTACAACCACACCACGGAAAACAAATTACTGTTCTGCGTTTAAGTACTTTTTTATATTGCTGACATCAAATAATAAAAACAGAAATTATCAATTTTGACGGGCAAATTTTTAAAATGCTGTACGTTTTGCTGTAAATTTTCCAACTGCTTCTCACCATATAAATGATCTTTCTCACTTATCGGAATTTTCCTTCCGATTTCCATTCTTCTAACGTCTAACGTCAAAGAATCATCGATTGTCTTCTGCAACTCAATTGAGCATTCTGCGATTTTTTTCACTGAGATTAGGTAAATTATTTTATCTATATACCAGACTTTTGCGTCACCGTTAATGAATTACATCTACTAGGAATGATTTCTGCTTATTGACAAACCGCAGATTCGGATCCACATATTTATTATTTGTAAAATTAGTGTAATAAAGAGAAAAGTTACAAGGTAATAATATAATAAACATTTCCTCCATTTTTCTCTCTCTACGCTTTCCTTTTTTTCTTTAAAGTTCCTATTTTAATTCTTCTCTCTTCCTTCGCCTCATTTAATTTATCCTATGACCACCTTGTAATTCCGATTTTGGATTTTTTTGGTGTTATATTTTAAACTTCTATTTTCACCTTGTTCGTCCGTCTGCCTATGTACATGATTCTAATTATAATAAAAGGCAGTATTAATTGGTTTGTCCTTTGAACGGTTATTTGTTTGGTCCGTGTGCCACGCTATAGAGAAATTCGGACAATTCGTTAAATGGTATACACAGAGGATCGAAAATTTGGCAAGATGTTTGAATAGGATATATGAAAGTAACGGCGTAATATACCTCGAAAAAATGTCGCGAGTTCGACCACTAGGGATTATTTTCATTTCTAGTAAGATAATATGTAATATTTAAAGTTCCGCTCAACAGCCCTTGCTCCTATTGCAAATGAATATTGGAAAATTTGACGGACTAAGAATATTTTAAAGAAAAAGAAACATTTTTTATTTTTAAAGTCAATTTATCCTTCGATTCGGATTCGCTCGAATTTAACCATTAAGTGTCCAATTTGGGCGAAATTCCGCATTTTTAACTAACCATGCCAATTGTTGTATCAATTCACGTGTGTAATGCAAAAGTGTCAATGCAGTGCCTATATCCGCTTGAAAGAGATGTAGTGGGAGGAAGGTGTGAGGGTTGTAGACGAAGGAGGTAAAAATTGGTATCCAACCGGAAATACGGGGTTTTTTCAGGATTCATTTTTCATAACCTTTACCATTAGATGCAGTTGATACTAGTCGAAGAAAATTAGTTCTAATCATTTAAAGATTTTCTGTGGAGTAAACTTTTCCCGGGTTGGGAAATATTGCGCTCGCCCCTGGGTAGTAGGCATTTTTGTGTTTTGCCCCCCCCTCCTGCAAAATTTCCTGTCGGCGCCCATGCTCCCTTAAGGCCCGCTCACACTTGGGAGAAACGCGGCGAAGCGAAGCGCGGCGACAAGAAGCATCCGACTCACACTTAGGAGAAGGAAGCGGAAGAAAATTTACGAATGCGCCCGAACCTCACGATGATTCCCGATCTCCCGTGCAGCGACCGCTGGTGATTGCCAAAGAAAAAATGACGAATGCCCTCGAACCTTCACGAAGGCTGCCGATCGCACAAAAGTTCGCCTCGTGACGTCAGACGAAGCGAAGAAATATTCTCCCAAAGAAATTCTTTCCGCTTCTCCTCGCTTCCGCTCCCTTCGCCGCGCCTAAGTGTGAGCGGGTCCATTTAACTATACGGTAAGAATATTTTTCTTGGAGGCGCGCTTCTCTTCGCTTCGCCGCGTTTCTCCTTAGTGTGAGCGGGCCTTTAGTATGTCGTCTTCATTAGTCTGATACTTATGTTAGTGTTTATCAACCTTTCTGGGATCCCTCCCTACAAAAAGTTAATAAATTTTTCATACATTCTCGTTTTTTCACTTTGAAATATTAATCAGCGCTGAACGCGGGATCAGACAAGTTATACATAAAAATAAAAATCATGTCCTTCACAACTCGCGGGTCGCCAGTTGAGGCAGACCGCATTACGAGAGAAGGGCTGTAAAATTTATTTATTTCTCGTACGGCAAAGACATTCAATAATTCACTCATCAGTTTCACTGTTAAATGGTAAAATATTTGTGACACATCATTTGCTGGAATACCTATGCGTCCTATACGTGGTTTTTACGGTAAATTGTTTCTTGATTTATACTTTAGGGAAAATTTTCATCTTTTCCAACATTTTATATTAATCTGAAATTATAAAATTAAATTTATAGTTGCTATACAAGATTTGATGAGAAGCAATATAACTGTGACGGGTAGCAAAAGAATCACGTGCTATATGTCAACAACATTTTTAGACTATAAATATAAAGGTGAATTAATTCTGAAATTTACTTAAAGCTTTTTAGGAGAATACACATCACAAAACTCATTTCAATCCAATATCAACAGTTAGCAAGAGATTTTTTCAAGTTCTCCTTCGTTTAATTCATTGCATGAGCAGAAAAATTCCCTTAGTTTGATTTTGCAACTTCACTATCCCCATTGCTTTATGATAGAGCTAAAGTTAGACTAAAGCTGCTAAGTATTCTCTTTGTGAGTAATTTTAAAAATTTATAAACTTTTGAAAAAATATGCAATCTCCAAAAATGAATCAAGTTCAACTTATGGGGACAATGCAATTGATAAACTAGGTGACACTGACTTTAAACTAAAGAAATATTACTTGTCATCAGCGATACATAGACACTTCTTAATTAACGTTATAGTTTAAAATTTTTGGGTTTTCAGTCCTGCAAAATCATGTATGCAATTTCCAAACCTAAGTTACAATATATTACCTCTTTGATATTTTGGAAAGTACGCTTAGTTCTGAAACAAAAATGATTCAGAAAACCCATGCCAGCCCCTACTATTGACACACCTACTGATTTTAAAATTTTAGAAATTCTATTCGAATACATTAATTATAATTTAGTCTTTGAGGAAAAACATAGAAGAGATGCATATAAAATTGTTTCAAATACTGTGAAGTTTGGTAAATATTTATGTAAAAAACATAGACATAATTTAAAATTTTATTTATATTTATAATTGACAATAGAAAATGCTAAAATTTTCTTTCCAGTTACAACCAAGAATGTAGTTGAAGTAGAACTCAGTCATCCAAATATCGCTGTGGATAATTATGGAAATATTGGTACTTGGACCCTTATTTATGACCAAGGATTTGAAATCATAGTGAATGGGCGTGTGTATTTCGCCTTTTCTAGCTACGAGGTGAGTAAATATAAGCTATTTGCCTTCATATGATATTCATCATATCATAAGCATCTAGAAAATTTGGTTCTAAATGTACCATATTTATTAGGTAAAAGGCAATCAAGTGATAAGCCACTGTGGAGTGACCTCTGTTGGCTGGGCTCATGATGTTACCTCAAGGAATTGGGCATGTTACTATGGCAAGAAGCTAACCACAGTAGCACCTCGCATCACCCAGCTGAACCCATTCCGACTAGCCAAGGTAAATCAACAAATCCATTAATTTTAACTGCCAAAAAATACTCTCTCTTTGCCCTCTATGTGGATGACATCGTAGAATG
Organism: Uropetala carovei; assembly: GCA_036926305.1. NCBI lineage: Eukaryota > Metazoa > Arthropoda > Insecta > Odonata > Petaluridae > Uropetala > Uropetala carovei. Next base: position 1,900,528 of record JAXCHB010000105.1, on the reverse strand, counting down.
CATACTCCCATCGGGTTGCAATATACTTCTTTACGCAGATGATTGTAAAATCTTTAAAAGAGTTGACTCTCTAGCCGATTCTTTATCACTTGAATCTGCTCTTAAATCCGTTGATGCTTGGTGTTCCAAATGGCACTTACAATTAACCCCACTAAGTAGGCTGTAATGTCCTTTTCCCTCAAGCACAATCCCATTTCATTTTCCTACACCCTCTCCCATCACCCTATCCCTTCTGTGAAAACACATACTGATTTGGGCGTAATTTTTTATGACAAACTACTCTTCATAGAACACATTAAGAGCATTTCCGGGAGAGCAATGTCCATAGTTGGCTTAATTTACCGTTTCTCCAAAATTACTGACCCCCTTGCACTGAAAGCAGTGTTCCTCGGCTGTGTACTCCCCATTCTGGAATACTGCTCACCCATCTGGTCTACTACCAGCCCCACCACTCTCAAACTTCTCAACCGGCTGGTAAATTTCTTCCTAGCCATTGTATGATATCGTGTTCCTTCCTTTAGGTATCACTCACGAGAAGTCGTGTTGTCATCCCTAGGGCTTTCCCACCTCTTCCACCGCTGCTTAACAGCTGACCTAAAATTATTACATGGTGTACTGAACAGACATTTTCGCTCTGGTGACCTCTCTTTCTTTTCCTTTCACATTCCTCCTTGCCCCACCCATAACATGAGCTTATTGCACATCCCTCACTTCCGTTTATCTATTTCCCAGCGATCCCTATTCCACCGAATCCCCTCCCTCTTCAACACCCTTACTGCAAAATATGTCTTTGGACCTCTTCACCTCCCCTAATATTTTCATCTCTTTCATCAAACATTGCATAAACAACTAAGATCATGCTTATTATATCCTTGTTATTGTTAATACTATTATTTTTTTCTGTTATCTTGTTGTTTTTTTCCAAATAATTTATTTGTTACTACACCCAATGTAAATGGCCTCTGTTGCTGTTATTGGTGTCCTAATAAATAAATAAATAAAATAAATAAATGCATTAAGGAATCCATTTTGCAATTTGTAAATATGTAGTACAAAATGATTTCAAAATAAAATATATTTAAATAGTCTTATTTTCTCCTTCCACCATCAGAATGCAGTGCACCGTGCAGATGCTGACCTTGTTGAGAGAATAAATGCAGCAGGAACAACATGGAAGGCCAAGTTGTACATGGATGATGATGGCAGGTCATTCGAAGAATTCCAGAGAAAACTCGGCGGAATACCGTAAGTTTCAAAATAATTTTAAATTGACCCAACTGCTAATACAATAATTCTGGCTGACCTGAAATTGATTTCTATTCATTTTCCACATGTTTGACAAACTAACTTTTAAAGTTAGGATAGTATAGATCTTTCCAATATGGGTCCTACTACTTCCAACGGGAAATACAATTAATTATGAATTAATCCCTCAATAGTATCTTGCTATTGCTTCTTCCAAATGATTAGTGATTTCCTCTGCATTCTTACCATACAGTAGACATGCAATTACCAAGATAAACTAGGAGATGTACCTCAGACCTCTTACGTGGCCCAATCCTGTCTGGCAGCTCTCTTTGCTCCCCTATTATTTTCAAACTAATTTTAAAATAATTTAATAAATATTTGAAATGTAAAGACATTTTCATTGCCTGTTTTTAGTCAATTAATAAAAGTAGTGACATTTTTAAAATAAATAAGGATATTTCATGAGTTAGATTTAGGATGCCATCATATGTTTACGATAGCATTATAATAATATAGGCTAATAATGCCCATCAAAAGATCGATGCTATTATAATATAGATTATGAATTCCTATTTAAAATCACTGGACTAGAGGAAATGGTAGATCATATTTTTCATTGTTAAAAACCATTTGTTCTGATTAAAAATAAATTTTGGTTCATATTTAAAATTTTTCGAAAAAGAAATAAATTTAATTTCACAGCTATAAAACTGTTCAACTTCTGAGTTTGTGCCTCAATTTTAAATTTTTACAATTTAATTGGAAGCTCAGCACTGATTTCCATGCTTATCTTATGGAGGTAGGAATGAATCGATGGTGTCAGAAAATTTTCTCCTGAAAAAGAAAATTTTTGGAAATTCAGAATTTTCTGAGTTCTACCCTGCCACCTATCTTTATACCAAATTTCAGATATGTAACCCCTCGAGAAGTTTAATATGAAGGTTTAATTTCATTGTATATCATATATATGCAAGATGCAGCTATTTATGGTTGAAATGCAGGAGATCCAGGGCTGGCTTGAGGTACGGGTGAGCAGGTGCCCGGAGCACAAAGTCTTGGAGGCGATATTTCAATCATATTTCTATGCATTACTTGCAACTGAATAAATATTATATATCAATTTATATCGCAGAACTGACTATAATCTAGATGTTATCCCTTTTATTTTTTCAATATCAATAATTTTTATATAGCAATGACTAAATTAACACGTACTTCAAAAATATCTCAACAAGAATTTACAGAGAGCTATCTTGCCTGGGGCACTAAAATTCCTCAGGATGCTCCTGAGTAGATCCTCCTATATTGCGGAGTATACATTCTCAGGAAAACATGAGTAATAGGAATCCACAAAAAGGAACCTTAAGGTTAAATGGAAAAAACAGCAAGTTGAAACCACATCAAACAGGTATGAAGAAATTAAAACCTCACTATTCATGTGGATTGACCATATTTTCTGAACAATTTGCATTCTAGAAGGAAGGCCCTTTCTGTATGTGGTTTAGTATATTCTTTTAATGTTTAACTAGTTAAATGTCAAGTATAACTGCACTCATTTCACTTTCCAAGAAGATGAGAATAATTTTATCTTCTGGTCTTCATTTATTAGATAGGATTATTGTAAGCAACAAATATGCCATAGGTAAGGCCAGACCAATAGATGAGGTAACCGTCCTAGGCACTTCTCGAAAGAGGTGCCAAAATAAGACTACAATGAAAATCTTTCCATAGAAATCTATTATTCTTTCGATACTGCTTTTTCCTACAAATATTCAGCAACATTGTAAAGAACCATCTTTTGAGTGTTTATATCGAATTGACCATGGACTGCAGAGTAGTATTGTTGTAGCGGAATTCCTCTGAATGCACATGAAAAGCAGAACAGAGGAGTTAGTGGATTTCCATTGAACACCATTGTCCATAGAGTAGCAAGAACGATTAAGTAAAACCTCACAAAGTTAAACGATGATTGAAGCATTGACAGTGAAGGAAATATGTGAAAAATTATGGAAATAAACTAAGAAATATTGATATGATCCTGCATGCAAAATCATTTTACATATGATCCATACCACAGATTCTGTTAAGTATTGAATAGTCATACACTGCATCCTGATTCTAAATAGTCAGTTTTTCCGTTGATATGGGACTGACTCTTAACCATTCCTGAAATCATTCTTCATTTCAGATCTCGCTTTAACTTCCCATCTCCAGCTCAAGTGACACCTGAAATAAGGCGGAAAGCATTAAACCTACCAGAGAGCTTTGATTGGAGAAATGTGAGTGGAGTCAACTATGTTTCACCTGTCAGGTAAGCATTTTCTGACTTGAATAGTTTAAACCAGGGCTGCCACAAATTTTTTTTCTAAATCCTGTTACTGACATCAAAATATCCTGTAATATGTAATGTCTTGGTTTTTTGATGCAAAGTGTACAAATTTATGCTTTCGGTATTTGCAGCATCTGCATTGCATATTTTAAGTACAATTATTTACATCTGTTTATGCATAGCCCTGTAACTTAAATTAAACACTTTTTTGTTTTAAATTTATCCTGCATTATTAATCAATTGTATTGAAATAGAAAGTTTAAAAAAATGTATTCAAGTTTTAAATATACAGTAAATAGCACAAATGCATTGAAAGCAATAAGTAACCATAGGCCTAGTTTACAGAACAGGCCTTAGGAAATCTGTTAAATAAAATAATTTTCACTTTTAATGATATCAATACAATGGCTCAACAAAATTTGACAAAATTAAAAAATTTCTATGCATTGAGATAAAAAATTAGAAAATTTTATCATAGCAATGGAAATGACATTTAAAATAAATTTAGACAAAAAATCAAAATATCTCTTAAACTAATGGTTTTATGAAAAAATGTTACAAACAAAACTTGTAGAAAATTACAGTCTACAACTTTAGTAATAACAAATATTTATGTAAACTTAGTTTTAAAGGATATGTTCGGGAAAAAAGGGAAATTAACAAGAATAAACCTTCACTTCCGGTTAAGCTATTTCAGCAAAAACTTTTCAGATCTTCATTTGCTCCTAAAAATCTTGTTTTGTACTGATCTGATTATTAGTTTTTGAGTTTGAGCACCCACAGAATTTTGTCACACACACAGACATCGCAAAAATAATCAAAACATACTCAGGGGACCTCAAAACGTGTATTTCCGTTGAAATCTGGAATTCAATTTTTTTCACATACACGGTACTTTCTCTTATGCAGAAAGTAAAAATATAAATATGCCGTAGGTTACCGATCCAGTTCAACAGCTAGTTTTTGCATTCAGTCTCACAATAAATTGAGAGCTTGCACAGAAATATCTTGCCCCTCCTCCAATCTCTGTCAAAAGTGAGCAAATTTTTAGCACTGCAGGTGTTCAACACAGTGACTGCAGAAGCAATTTGGTGGAAGGCAATGCAGAGAAATTATTGTTTTTGCACCATAAAATAAAACTTTTTAAATTTGACTGTAATAATAAATAAATAAAAAGGTTACTTGATAAATTTTCAGTTTTATTTTAGTAACTTAAAAATTAATGCTATGACAGTGTTATTCAGCCTCGGCTTTGGCCGAATGTCGACTTTAATATTCGGCCATTCGGCTAAAAACCATATTCGGTGCATCTCTAGTGGTAACATTCCGATTAGATATAAACAAAAAATTGCAGAAAATGCCAATTTTATCAGTAACATTCCGAACTAGATGTAATAAAAAATCGAAAGGCAGGAGATGGCGGTTGCTTGAGAATTCTGGTTGCATGAGTGCCTGATAACTGGGAGTTTACTGTATATCAAAACAATGAAATTCATAATAGAATTTTAATAAATACTTCATTTCTTTTCCTTCAATAAAAAGGGATCAGGAACAATGTGGCAGTTGCTTTGCATTTGCCTCAACAGGAATGCTGGAATCTCGAATTAGAATTCTCACCAAAAATAACTACCAGCCAATTCTATCCACTCAAGATATTGTGAGCTGCAGTCAATATGATCAAGGTTGCTCTGGAGGATTTGCTTATCTTGTAGCAGGAAAATATGGCAAGGTATGATTCCTTTCCTAAATTTAAATAACTATATTTAAATAACAAAATTTTACTAAACACTGCAATACAAAAAGTTTAAAGTTCCACTCAACACACAACCCATAGTTTTGGAGATACTTGATAATCAGAACATGCCTATTCAAATTTTAGTAACTAATAAGTTTTGGAAATTACTAAATAATTGAACATTATGACTATCTTTAGCAATTTAATTCCTTGAAAACATGTTCATGACATATTTTCTCAGAGGTCTTAAATGCATATAAAATTAAAAGATATTCATATTAAAATTCCAGATAGTAAAATGAATATAACGGATAATCTCTCAAATCCAGCATTAAAAAACCATCTCCTCCTTTAAAAAGCTTAATATTAAATTCTAACTCAAAACTATGTATTCAGATTGTAGCCATTGTATACCGTAAAACATCTCTATTACCGTATTCAACCCATCTGTTAGTTCACTCTCATGCCAGCAAATGCAAGTTACAGTATTCTTATGTCCTACACTAAGCAATTTGGAGAAAAAGGACAATAATTTGACAAATACAGTGAATGATAAATCTACTTTATTATTATTTTTTTATTCACTACTGTCAAATTTTAATTGTGCTATTTACTATATAAGAAATTATTCGAATCTTTCCAAAGATCAGGCACAGTAGGTTTATAAAATGAAGAAAATTCCAAAAACTGGCAATTTATACACCCAACAATATCTGATTTGGTTTAATTGCTGTTTCTTGAAAATATGACACTAATAAAAATATAAATATTATTAAAATTAACTCCTTCACATCAATATTAACAACAGAAATTAATAACTAATCCATCATTGAATCACTAACAGGATTTTGGATTAGTTGAGGAAAAGTACAATACCTACCTTGGAATTGATACTGATTGTTACACACCAAAAAGTGCCCCTCGTCATTACACAGCTGAATATGAATACATTGGAGGTAAGTGGTAAAGCTGATCTAGAGTACTCAATTCTGTATTAAAAGGAGCAAATACATTTTTTCATTCATGGCTGTAGATTCATATATATCAAGAAACATAGCATATATACTCGTGCATAGGTCGATCTCGTTTATAGGTTTATTGCAACTTTTTTAATAAAAACTTTTGTTTTTGCAAATATCTCGTTTACAAGTCAATCCCAGTTTTTCAGGTGTAGTAAAACAAAATTTTTTATTCAGTGCATATTAATCCATTTAGTTCCACGTAAAGAATCCAAAAAAGACTATTTGTTGTGTCTCTATAATTCTTCGAATATCAAATTAACAAAGTGGTGTCAAGTAGCAGCAAAGTAGTGCAATGCCTCCCCCAGATGAGATGTTTCTTTGTTTATATATTACAGAGTTTACGTATTGCTGCCATCATGTTACCGAATGTTGCATTAACAAAAATTGCTTAATTACTTGTGAAGCATCAGAGATCAACCTAGGATCACCGAATTATATAGTAACTTTATTCTTTCATATACATAGATATTTAAATATTTGAAAGTTATCATTACAGTTTTAAATACAACTATAGTTTCAATTCTATAAAATTTTAACAACCATAGGGCAAATAACGTCATGCATTTTAACCTAACAGAAATATTACTCGTGTATAAGTCGACCTCCAAGTTTTTCTCTAAAAATTTGATCTTAAAAATTCGACCTATACTCAATTATATACAGTATATGAGTGTGTGTGTATGCATATATATGCATTGGAGGAAACCCTATTCTATCCTGACAAGGTCCTCACATACAAGCTGCCCATCCAAGCCTCATCTCCTCTCGTTACCAGGTACCCTTCCCCATACCTGGAATCCTCTCCTTCTGCCAAACCCCCCAACCTAGCCAATATATTTTGAAAGAAGGGACTTTTAACATGCACCCCTTCTCATCCCGTCAAATCCCAACTCTGCAGCAGACCACATTGAATGTAAATTTATTAGGTAATATAAATGCTAAGAATTTTAACATGTATAAATTTATTATGATGATGCAAATAAAGAGCACTTATTAAATTTAATGGCAATGAATGATAAAACAAAACAAATTTCTAATACCTGAGAGGAATCTTACTTATGGCTATTTTTTATAAACATTCAAATTAAATTATTTATGTTTCAATCAAGTCACTATCACCAAGTTTCAAATCTGTTAACTTCAATATATGACAGGACTTATATTAAGACATTCAAATTAAATTATTTATCTGTTTCAATCAAGCCACTATCACAGAGTTTCCAATCTGTTACCTTCAATATAAGACAGGTCTTATATTCAGACATTTACAACAATGCCCACCAAACATATTTTGGCTGATGTTCATCACTTAACCAGAAAAATAAATAATAAACTACTTTATTATCTCTGCAGGATATTATGGGGGATCCAATGAAGAAAACATGATGTTGGCCTTAGTGGAAAGAGGTCCTATTGCTATTGGGTTTATGGTTTACGCTGATTTTTATCAGTATTCCGGAGGAGTTTATCAACATACTGGTCTCCGAAGCAGATTCAATCCTTTTGTGGTAAGTTGACTCACTAAGAATTGGGAAGCATCAATGTTTTTTGCATAAACATAACATTTTTATCCAGATGTCATCTAACAAGTAGGTTTTGAAAGCGGTAGGAAATATTTTGTTCACTCGTGTATTAATTTTAAAAATCCTTTGAGGACATTTTAATAATGACCTAATGGATATCATGGTTTAATTTTTATAAATTGCTCTACTTGAACTAACTTAAACATACTAAAACCAAGCTAAAGTAATTTCTGAATCAGGTAATTTGCAATATTTCTGCATTAAATTTGCTACAAGTATGGTTTCCTTTTAAATAACTATTATTATTCATGTCTAGATTTTGTTCATAATCATGTTATTTATTTGGATGAAAATTTAACAATATTGTATGAAAAATAATACTCTTTTGGTTTAACTACTACATTAAAAATACTGAAAAACAAAAAGTACATACTGCTTAACTTCAAATTAAACTTTCCTAAATTTATACCTTCCTACGCTGAATTCCTAATGCCATCCAAATAAACTTTATGCTCATCAACATGTTTTTACGATTCAATGACATATTCAGTCATATTTAGATTTATTAACAATTCTTGGTAAAACAGATTGAATAAAAACTGAAAATTTAAAGTAACTGATGTCTCTATTTAAACCAACACCTTAGGTTGTAAACCATGCAGTGCTTGTGGTAGGCTATGGAACTGATGCAGAATCAGGCCTGAAATATTGGATTGTGAAGAATAGCTGGGGAGATAATTGGGGTTTGGATGGATATTTTCTGATCCGAAGGGGCACCAATGAAGTTGGAATGGAGTCCATTGCTTTTGAAGCTCATCCAATACCATAGATATAAGATTGTATTTAAATAAATTCTTTTGTAAAAACTTCACAATGTATTTCGATATAATCACATACTTTCTGTGTATATTGATAATTGTCTTAAATAAATGTCTTGTATAATTTTGGTACATCTAGTAGTTACTTGAAGAGTAATACAGTGGTCACAAACACGAGATTGAGAACCCCTGCTATACCTGAATAGATTGTGAAGACATTTTTCATGAAGGATCTATCCAACAATACTTTGATGTAAAATCAGCAAATTAGGGCGCTGCCTCAAAAGTACAGTGGAACCTCGATATAACGGCCTAAAGGGGGGGGAAGTCCTATACATTATTACCTAATGTCCATCATATCCTAAACATCTGAAGGAAACATATATGTTGGCTTAAATTGCTAAAATTTGCATGTTTTACTCTGCTATATATTTATACAAATTGTCAGACCCTGTGCAATTATTGTACAGAGTTTTTTAAATTAATTTACAAAAAATATGAATCATATCAATTACGTATTCATTTTTGTATTTTACTAGTAAAAGGTGCTTGCAAGGTGCAAGCAGGAACATATTTATATCAGAACATAATTTAAAATTATAGTGATCATAACAAAACTGGCTTGAAAAATGAAAATTCATTAAATTATAAACTGTATCTAATTATATACACTGTAATATGTATATAATTAGATACAATGTTTTGATGTATTCATTAGGTGTTCCGTGTCATGCTCGTTTGATAGGTCCGTATGAGATACAATGTATTAGTGGTGTCGTTTAACCATGTCACACCGCCAGACATTCTGTTACATCCAAAGTCCATTCCTTCGAGATCCGATATACTGAGGGTTCACTATAATAAAGAAGTGAACTTTTTGCTTTTACATTCGATCCCCAATTAAAATTAATCCTATATATCACCACACTAACTTGAGTAAGAGGAAAGGAAATGCAGACAAGTTTAGTTGTTCTCTCATTTTCAAGACAATTGATATGCAAGAGAAACTTTTTTAGGTTAAATATTATTATAAATTCAGGAAAGGCATCTACTGAAACTCATAAGATTCAACAAAAGACGGTGCTATAGTTATCCTAAGTATGATACATATCATAGAGATAGATGTCATATAGAGTCAACTCTCGATTAACCGGGGTAATGGGGGGGGGGGGGGGGGAAGGAGATCACAGATAACCCAAAATCACGGTTAAAACAAAACTAGTCAAAACATGGTACAAAATGGATTTAATGTAAACTTATTTAGTTAAAATTACATCTAATATTTAGGAACACATTTACTGTTCTACAGACCTCATCCGAAAGTGTAAAAATAATACAAGTGCAATAGTTTAGGAACACAAAACATCACATAAATTGCTTGACGAAAAACAGCCAAAAGGTTACTATCTGTTAAAATAGTCTATTAACGTTGTCTGTTTCTTAGCTAAACTCTCCTTTTTTCGAATATTAGAACGAAGCAAGGGCATCGGAAGAAAATTTTGCAAGGGGGGGCAAAACAAAAATACCTATTACCCAGGGGCGGCCGCAATTTTTTCCAAATTGTCTTGCGACTAATTGACGTGCGACAAGTTGTCTTGTGACAAATTGACGCGCGACGAATTGACTGCGATGAGTTGTCGTAGAACTGAAAATTTTACTTAACCGGCACCCATCTGACCACAAATGCACACCAATGAATCACTATGAATTATATTATCACTATACTGAATATCCTCTTGAAATTAACTTAGAGTATATTTTAAATGACTAATTTTTTCCACGCATGATGATTGGCCTTTCTCTTAAAGCAGGTTAAAATCTGTGCTTGAAATGGAAAATGTTACAAAACGGAACGCTTGTATTGGTAGTGGAATGGAAATTTTTACGAAACGGAATGCTGGTTATAAGGGATGATATTTCTACATGCTTGACGAAATGGAGCGGCGTTCCAGTGCGTTCTGAACACTGGCTAAAATCCACTCCGATCAGCTAAATACTTCGACACAAATAACAAACATGTATTAATCTTTTATTCGCCTTAATTTTCAGGAAACGATTAACGTCCAATATAATTATTGCATGTTTATAATATATAAAAAATATCCACCTTTAACAAATGCCAACGAATGCTCTGGCACATGAAAACTTTTTTTGAACAGTTTTTGGATGATTTTGGATGTACAGTCCATTGACCTAAAACTTTAATTATGGTTAATTACATGGAACGAAAATAGTCCTTCTGCTGTTGCTAATTGTCTTTCCTTTTCAGCAAAATTAGTTTTTCGGAAAGATCCTCTAAGTTAGAGCATTACTTAAGGCTCTCTTATGCTTTTCTGTTGCAAAATGTTTTGTGATATCATATCTGCCACCATGGGAGACAGAAAACTCACCGTTACATTCATCGCAACCTAACAGTATCTTTTATTTTAGTTTTTTTCAAAAAAGGAAAATCTTTCACCTTAAGATCATTGAACTTACAAGTTCTCTTCCTGTTATATTTTTTTCCCATTCCTATAGATAAAAGGAAAGAACTTAATTTTAAAAAGATTTTAAATTTTGCAATTATTACCACACCTTATATGTTCACAAAATAATAAAACACTGATAAGTTACGTGAGAACACTTGTCAATATCCCATCAAACTATTTTATTAAAAACCAAGCATATGGCAGGATTCTGCTACTGACAGCTGGTAATGAACGAGCCATAGGGAATCACAGAAATGAGTCATATTACAACAAAATGCAGTACTGCTAAAGAAGAAAGTGATACCAAACTCAAATGGTATTTCCAAAGAAAAAGTTAAAACCTAATGTGCAGCAGTGACTAAGTATCAAAGCAACAAAGTTAAAGTCATGTTTGAATCAAGCAATACGCCCCTCCTTTTCGCCCAGGGAATAGGAAAATATATAAAGGGATTACATGCTTATTAACTGCTACTGCATCTTCCTGACACCGCCAAAAGAGACCTTATTGCCTTCACTCACAATTCTTTACTGAATACCTGGCTACCGATTCGCTGACTAGTTCTGCAGTCAGTTTTCCCATTAAATCCCGAAGCGTAAGGACAGCCAACCTGCTCTACTGGTCTGATATTACCGATGACTGTATATACCAGTGGTGCTCTAACTTTTCAGCCCGAGGGCCACATGATCCATTTCTGCAAACATCGCGGGCCACATAGCTCAATTCCGCCTTCTTCACAGACCACACCCAGTCGAAAATAGAGGTTAACAATGACTTAAGGAAATTAAGGATTTAGTTGTGAGTGAAAATTACCTAATTTGTTTTTAATGCATTTATCCATTATGGAATTAGAGAGGTAAACACAAAATATATTGTTTTTTAATTTTCTATTTTCTTTTTATGTTACATTGTGCCCTTTAATTGCTAAACTCATCCTATTGTACTTCTGTGACTGCTAGAAATCAGGACATTTATCTTTACACATAGAAACATAAATAGACACAGATAATTATTCAGGAAACAGCCTGTGGGAAGCGTTTATAACGATTGACCAAAGTAATTGAACCTTTTTTCGTCTATTGAATACTGGAATCTTACCTTTTTCATAAGTAAAACTATTATATTCTACATTTTTAATGTTTATTAACGTAAATAGGCCCACGCATCTGGTGTACATTTATCAGGGTCAGTGTTCAATCACAGACAAATATACGTTCACAGGTGTTCTTGCTTACAAGACATAAAAGTGAACATTTCAGAAAGGCATAATTACACAATAAATGAAGCTGGATTTAGCAAAAGTGATATGAACTATGTATATAAAAGTGACATTCTGTTTTTTTTTGTCCTCTATAGAAATCCACACTGTTAAAGGTTTCGTCACAAAACTTCGCAAAGGTATATAATTTTATACTGCGAGTAACATAAGATATATGGGGATAAAAAATTTGGGGGGAAGGGATGCTTAATTCAATACTTATTTCCCATAAGTTTACACGTAATTTTTGATTTTTCAGAGTGCAAGTTTTTTTGCTTCATTCATCGAAATGCCTAATTATGGACCGATTTTTGTTTTTGTTTTATTTGACGGTTACAACCATCCATATGTGCAACTGTGCAATGCACACGGGTGGTCAAACAATGGGGACGGCCAATTTATCGTCAGATACGTACAGTATTTTTAACAGTAATGCCGATTATATTATAATATGCCATATAGTCTTTCATATTTATTGGCTACGGAAATTTATCAAGCCATAAGGCTTTTTTTCATTTTTGTAAAGAACACCTAAAAATGGCAGTAAATGAGAGACTTGCACACGGGCGGCCATGAAGTTACAACTATGTATTATTTTATTCTTTCGATGTTTAGATGTTATATGGTCGAAGTTCTAGATTCACTAAATCCATTAAAATTCAATGGGCATTTCCGCTAGTATCTAATATAATATTTAGGTTTTTACACATTTCCAGAGGGGGGCAACTGCCCCCCCCCCCCCCCCCCCCCCTGCTGATGCCCATGGAACAAAGCCTATATAACATCAGTTTGTCACTGAGCTAACTGTCTCAAGCCACTCACTAATGTTATTTTCATCAACTTGTTCGGGGCTGGAAACTTGATTTGTTATTTGAGCTAATTCGGTTGTTGTTATTAAATTATCAGCAAATCCAGCAAAATCATCATCTTCGTTGATGTCAGGAATTATTTTCGTCCATGACCTAATTAGTGTTACTGGTTTAACCATATTCCAAGCTGAAGTGATGTCATAAATGGCATCTGAAACTGTAAACTGCTTCCAAAAACATGTTAAATCATTGCCTTCGTCAATATAATTTTATAAAATATGTGATGGTAATTGCGTTTCATTCTAGAGATGACACCCTGGTCCATCAGTTGGATCAATGCCATAACATTTGCTGGTAAATATTTTACAAAAATTTTGCCATACTCTGACTTGAGAAGACTTTCATTTGTATGTGAGGGAGCATTATCTAATAGCAGCACAGCTTTCTCTGGTAAACCTTTTGACTTCAAATGATCACAGACTTGTGGCACAAATTTTTTATGAAACCACTCTTTAAAAATGTTTCTGTTCCTCCATGCCCCTTTCTGACTGAAATAGTGAACAGGCAGGTTTGAAGCTTCAGTTCCTTTAAAACAGCATGATTTTTTTGCTTTGCCAAACACAGCTAATTTCAGCTTGTGTGTCCCTGATGCATTCGAGCAACACATAACCGTCAACCTTTCTTTGTCCCGGGGCATGTCATTCATTTTCGAATGCCAAAGTTTTGGTAGGTAAGCATTTCCAATAGAGACCAGTTTCATAGGTACTGTATACTTGATCTGGCAGTAACCCTTCTGACTTAATAAACTCTTGAAATTCAACACAAAATTCATTAGCAGCTGTTACATTCCCACTTAATTTCTCTCCTTGAGTACTAATTTTGTGAATCCCATGCCATTGTTTGAATCTGGTTAACCAACCTGAAGACATCAAAGTTAGCTTCCATTCTGAGAGCTTCAAAGGGAAATTTTGCTTGTTCGGTGCAGATTAATCCAGACACTTGCTTTCCCTGTGCCCATTGCTGACTGAACCAAACCAGCACTGCCTTATCAAGGTTGTCATAAGAGGACTTTTTCATGGTTTTTTGAATTTTCAGTCCGCTTGAGGAACTGGATGAGGATGCAAAAGAAAATAATTCATTCTTTTTCTTTTTCAAATCACGAGCCGTTTGTTCCCCTATTCCATATTGTAATGTAAGTTGTTTAATATTCCTCCCTTTTTCCAATTGTTCGACAATTTCAAGTTTATGTTGAATGTTAAGAACTACGTGTTTTCGCTGGGATTCCAACATTTTAATTACTAGGGTTATTTTATCACATTTAAACTTACAAATGTTCACCAACACCACACAGCTCAAATTTACACAGAACACTGACAGAATGACAGGCCATGGGCGAGGGGTGTTCCCATGCAGCAGTAGACACAATGTGGCATTTATTGGTTACTATGTAGTTCCAAACAATAGATGCCTTCTAATATGTAGATGTTTTTGCTAATTCGTAGTAATTTTAATTTTTTCACAGATGTACTGTCTATTATTATTTTTTACCACGGTTAATCCATAAACTGGTTAACCTGCCCCCGGATAATCGAGAGTTGACTGTAACTTGGAAAAGAAATCCACCAGGACAAGCATTGTGTAGAATAAAATCATTATAAGGTCTAGAAATAGATAAGCTGGAGCATATAAAATTAATAGGAAAAATGCTGTGATCCCAATGCATTTAAGCAATAGGAAACCCTGAGAAATGCAACACTTTCATATGAATTTACTGGTTCCCACTCAACTGACCCTCTGGTTTAACCACCCTCTTTGTTACAACGGAAGGAATTTTCTTTGCCTGAAATAAATATAGTGTTGCGGGTTTGCCTACCTTTGGCCAACCCCGCATGCGGACGACATCATAAGATGTACCAGTTAAATAATTAATATTTAAAGAAATTTCAATTTATTTCTTAAATAACATAATATTTTAACCTAAAACATGAAGTCATGGTGAATTTCTCCGAAAAAAATATCATCTGTACACAGGAATGTGCCAATTATTTTTTCCGCAATGAATGTGTTAAACAGCCATTTACAGTCTGCTTCAGAAGCTTTATCCTTAATTGTTATGCTGAATCTAATTGATAAATTCTTTATAATTAATAATTTCCCAATTATGATTTTTCACTCTATGCTCTTCTTTATTTATCATTTCTCCAAGTTGAAAATGTTAGCTCAGAAAAAAAGAACTTCTACATTAACACACAAAGAAAAGAAAATATAAAAAAATTATTTTTAAGAGATACCTCAATTTTTTGGTTCAGTAAATTTTCTAAATGTAGGGGTGTCAATTTTGGGTTTCATTAGTGATCAAAAGTTCATATACAAGTTTTACAGCACATTTGAATTCTTTGATTCATTTCCACGATTTGTTTCATCTGTGCCAATCAGAAAATTTGTAGAATCCTAAAATCAAAGTATCTCCTACTGATTTTTTTCTTTTTAGCATATTAATATAAAAGTTATTCATTTTAGTTTTATTTTATTTTTGAACTAATTTAAACGGTGATAGTTGTTCTGTAGCCTCATGAACATTATGTACAGGAAATGCATGCATCAGTTTCAGTTAATGCATATTATTGCCATGATATATACCAGTAAATATGCTGATATTCAATGGCATAAACCAGTGTCTTTTGACTGTTTGACAGAAACATCATTCTTAGATCAAACCAAATAAAATTCACAAAGAGTGTTTAGTTATGATACATTAGATATAGGCAGTGAATTTTCCTCAATGTTGATTTTTCAAAACTTAATATAATTCATTTGACCATCTTTCATTAAATATAAAAAAAATATTCAACTTACATTTCACAGTGAACTTTCTTAATAGTCATTGAAACTATAATTCACTTTTTTGTACTTCATTTCATTTAGTCCAATGAAAAAAATCCACTGAAACTGCAATTTTCAAGTTTGAAAATGTTGAACAATAAATTCACTTTTAACAACACAACACAAAAACAACAGATCTTCAACAAACAATCTCACGCAGTACAAAGTAGGTGAATTAACTGCAATAGCCACAGGAAAAAAAAACATTACTAAGTGTCCAAAATCACATCATTGACTTTTCTCCCATCAAGACAAGTCTCCACAGCAGCATAGACATGGAGAAGTCGTCTGTTAAGAGCAACATAATGTGTAGCACTGAGAAGTGGTGCCAAATGGCTAGGCCGCAGCAGAGCCTCTAAAGCTTCACCCAGTACACCCCCTGAGAGCATGAGTAACCGTTCCCATGTTTTTCGACGCAGACTGAGAAAAAAAATAATTTTGTGTTTTTAACTAGTCATACTAATCTTTCAGAAAATGCCAACAAAAGTCAATACTGAACCATAATTACAGGGCTAAACAATTACAAATAGGATTTTTTCATTCAGTTTTCATGACATGCAGAAGTAGTAAAAGAAATGCAAGATGAACTGCAAGTGACCTATTTAAAAAAGCAGTTTTCACAGCTCAAGAAGCAGAACTAAAAAAATATCTGAAGAGGATGCACCAGCTGAAGAGTTGAAAAATAATTGTTCATTTTATGTAACATCATAAAACTAATATAAAAGACAGTGTCACTTTGTCCCTTTGTCATGTAATGCTTTTTGAAGCTTAATATCTCGTAAATGACAACCGAATTTGACGAAATTTTCAGGATAGCATTATGATATAATAACAAAATGTTTTAATGTATCAAATTCGAGATCAAATACCCAGGTTCGACTCCAGGGGATAATTTTCATTTCCAATAAGTTAACACGTAAAATTGGCTTTATGACATGAAGGCTTTAATTCTTTTTTAGATTAAAATTAGAAAGATTTAGCCTACAATATTCGGATATGAACCATTTTTAAGAAAACAAATTTTCTTATTCTGTTCATCTTATTCTGCCTATAGTTCAAAATTTCTCAATGTAAATGTTTAATTCACACAGTTTGAGGAAATCTTGCCTACCAATTCCATTGTTAGACCTCTATACCATATTGTTAATTCAATCCTTATGGGTATAAACGTGCTTTGAATACTTTTAATACGAGAGAGAGGGGAGGGAGAGAGAGGTAGAGGAGGGAACGGGAGAGAGTGGGAGACAAACGACTTTATCTAAGGCAAAATTGAGACTACATAGTCCCTTCTTACATTTAACCCTACGTTATGAATTACAAATGACAATAAAAATAATAACAAATAAACATACAAACAGAAGACAAATACCTGAAACTAAACAAATAAAAAAGACAAAAACAAGAGGGGAGACAGGGAGGGAGGGAAAGAGAGGCAGCTATTTTAAGTTTAACTAAAGATAGCCTGTCAACAACAGAATATTCACTAGAAATGTTGTATATGACAAAATATTTCATATGTAAAAGTGTGATATTAATTCTTTTAAATTAAAATAATAATAATCTATCTACAGGCAACCCCCTACTTTCATACACATCTGTTCCTGAAAATGTGTACGAAAGTCAAATGTACAAAAGTTGAACATAGATTAACATGTTATAGGGGGGTTCCATTCCCAGAGAGCCAAAAAATATTATAAAATCTCTAATTATGGTATAAATGTTTAGTTTTTTGAGCAGGGGCCTTTTAGACACAATCATCGATTTTATAATATAGAGAGATAAGGCAAAATGCAATAAAATATTTAAATAATTGCACAAATAAACACTGCCATACAGACAAAAATGCTGACACAGCAGAAACTGGTGGCCTGGTGGCTGGCAACCAGCAGCACTCGAAATATTCGTTCGTCATTTCGCCGACACACGAAAGTCCGAACTCGGCATATGGAAGGCGGTTTAGGGGTGTCAATGTATAATGAACGAAAGTGCAAGTTTTTTTCAGCCAAGCATTTTGCTATTTTCATAGTTTTTTGTAATATTGCCTAATCATGGCCCCAAAGAGAGTGATGTTTGAAATGAAAGAAAAGTCGGTAAAAAGGGTGAAAAAAGTGATGAGTTTGGAGAAGAAAATTGAAGTTTTAGATAGGTTTGCACATAATGAATCTGCTTCATCAGTTGGTAAATTACTTGGTGTGACTGAGTCCACAATAAAATTGATAAGGAAAGTGAAGAAGTGATTAGAGCTAGTGTTGCAAGTGGTACTTTAACGAGTACAAAAGTGTCTTTTGTACCTAGGAATCCGTATGTAGAGAAGACAGAGAAGGCTTTAAACCTGTGAATCGAGATCCAAACTCGCAAGAAAATCTCGCCGAGTTCACTTGTCATTCGCGATAAAGCCAAGCAACTACACAATCATTATGTTTCAAATTGTTTCGCGGTCTGCTAACAGGATATTGCCAACATCATCGAAGCGTGTGTAGATCGGTTCCTTGCTCTTTAAAAAAATGTGGCGTTTATTCAGAATGCCACAGTACATATTGTATTATTATATTTGTTCTTCTCCTTCACAATTGAACACACTCGACCGGCTTAAGTCCAATGAGCGTCCAATTGAAGCTAAAGATTCGCCGCTTTTTCCATCTTTGTCTCAATTGTGTTCACTTTATGAGCCCTACGTTTCTTTTCACTTGTATTAGCACTTTCAGTTTTCTGTTTCTCAATCATATTTATAAAATAATAGGTATAAAATGCACAAACAAAGAAACAATGCTGTACGTCAAACAAAGATGGTAAATTGTCAAGACTGAATAATAATAATAGTTTAGTGATTATTAACCAACTTTACAGTACTATTAATCTTGTCAAATTTCAGTACAATATTAAAAAACATTACACACAAATCTTATATTACATGTATTATTACGCAGCATATTTTAAGGTAAATTTTGTCTTCAGAAATATAAAACTGCTAGGTCACTTTCTAGAAACTCATCAATTGAGTAGAATGATTTAGATTTCAGCCATGAAGCCATTACTCTTTTGAATTTTATTATATTTTGCTTCATATGGTAATTTATTAAAAGTGTTAGCTTGGCTGACAGACACTATGAGATAGTTTGAAATGTTTGGTCGTCAGCTGACGTATGAAAGTCCAAAATTGGAATACGAAAGCCGGTTTAGGGGTGAGAATGCATAATGTACGAAAGAGCGAGTTGTACGAAAGTCAAATGTACGAAAGTAGCGGGTTGCCTGTATCTATCTATAATTCTGCCGTTGATATTTCAACAGGCATTACACTAGTTTTTCATAAAAAGTAATGAATTCCTCTCTCCTTACACATCCTAAATTCCAAAATTCACTATGAGAGGTACTAGGAAATACAACCAATCAAAAAAGCAAAACTTGGTCAAAAGCATCTTTCCTGACAAATGTCACGTAGAAATGAACAAACAATAGCATATCACACTCAATTGAAATAGAGTTAAACTCACTTAAGGATAAGTTCCTAATAGGTCAAGAGATTAATGGAGAGATTTATGATGCACAATAAATGGTTAATTATTAGAAAAATTCAATTCTGGGGAAGATTGTGATCACTCTAAGATGACTTCAAACACTAAGTTACATACAAACTTGAAATATTAAAATGAAACAGCATAAAATAATGATTAATTTATAACACAACACTACCATATATACTCATGTATAATGTGCCCTTGTGTATAATGCGCACCCTTACTATTTGCCAAAAAATCTGACTTTTTCTTATACCCTGTGCATAATGCACATCCTTGATTTTTGTGGGGTGTAAGAACAAAATTATATCGTCATGTTAAGTATTAACTAGAGCAGCTATTCCCAAATGTGGCCATCAGGAAATTTCGGTGCAGCCACCACTAACTTCTCCGTCATACCCATTTTTGTGAATAAATAGAGTGAATGAATAGTCTATTGTTCAGAATATAGAGATATAATCCAGATACCTCTCTGTATATACAAAGGAAAGGTTAATTGACTTTAACAGCTGGCCGAGAACATCTCATAACTTATTAGAAAAATGCTATGCATCCATTCATTATTCCTCTCTCTCTAGGGGCAGCAATAAGAAGTTTGCTCCTTCTAGAAAACAAATGAATGTTTTACTCACTAAGCTAGAGGGAATGGCTCTAGGAAAATCATTCATAAACGAGCACATCTGGAAGTACTGAGTACATTCACCTCACATTTAGATAGATCTGTGTTGTTCTCTGAGAGCTTTGTTTTCATAGTTTTCACTCATTTTATCGTAAATATTAGATTAACTAGCAAGTGCGTCTGTCTTGTGATAATGATGTGATAATATGTTTGATTACAAGTGCCAAAATTCAGTTCAATAAATCGCCAGCTACAGCAACCAGGCTTAGCCATAGTTGAAACTGTTTATATAATTCAGAAATTTCAAAACACGATAGTAGACATTAGTTTACATGTGAAAGAAGATGATGTGTGAAAGAACATTTAGTGCACTTCATTTCCTCAAAAGTAAATACTGAAACAAGCTGAAGGACGGGCATCTTGAAGCTGCTCTTCGATTATCTGTAGAAGACAGGTGTGGATGAATTTCCATTAAATAAACTTCTTTGGCTATAAGAGGTATATACATTAATGAGTTATTTCATGTTTATAAAAAATTTTGATCTTACATGAGTTTGAAGACTAATATACTAAAAATTTAAAAAAAATACAAGTGCGGCCACCTGACATTCACTGTGGTTGCACATGCGGCCACAACAATTTTTTTCATGATAACCCCTGAACTAGAGTACTGTAAATAAATACATTAAATGATAGCCGGTTAACAATTTTAAAACGCTTGGACTTGCCCATAAGTATTACGTTCAATAAGTTCCACATCACGTCTTAGAGAGATATCATCAATAATGAAAGTGATTGAGTTGAGATGGCAACAACTTCATACAGTAAATTGGCCAAACTGATGCCGCGTAGAAAACTGCAGTGCCACTGCTGCCAATCCTTTTAAATCAGACAAAAAGGGATCTATTAAATAGATCAAGTTTTGATTTATAGTGAATTTTGGTTCCCTCTTTCCTATCTCATTCTAAAACTGTTTAATAGAAGAAATAATCTGAAAATATAACACACAAATCTGGAAACAGGAAACGTAACAGGTAAGATTAAGCTCATACACGTCATTCTATGGGTTTTAAATTACCTACATTGTTAATTGTACATACTAGCATCATTAACTAAATAAAATTATTTCAATTTGCTTATTCTATGTTTCTTTGTTTTCGATGCATGTTTGGCGGGAAGTCTACTTGACGATGTTGCAAATATTACAGCAATCATCTGATGAGCTAGTGAAATGTGAAATATTTGGAAAGGGTGGAATTATAACTGTATAGAAGTAATTAGGTGTCCTATACGTATAATTAATATATGTATAACCTGGATTATAGATAATTATTGTGGTTTTCCCCTTAATTCACCCAAAAAGTGAGAATATGGTGTGAACAAAAGTGTTACCCTACTTTATGATCTAAAAATTTGTTCTTCAAACTGTGCACTATATACAAGTATATACAGTAAATATTTTGGAATAGGCATGAATAATATTGGACCTCCCCTGAAACTCTAATTTACCAGAGAAGTACCATATTTTTCAGCGGAAAGGGACAGTTTGGCACAACCAGTTCGGCAACGGAAACATTCGGCACCGGACAATTTGGCGCCAGCCTTGTTCCACACAGCATAATTCTAATATATTTTGGGGGGAATGGTATGATAATATTAATATTGCAACTATTAAGTTAACATTGATTTAAAAGTTACGGTTTTAAATATAGCCATGTTTACTCAAACGTTATTACTTTGGTGAAGTAAAATCAACCATGTTAACTTCATTGTATATTGTGAACATTTTCTCATGAAAGTAAATTTGAAAGTTAATTCTTTAAAAATATAATCATTTTTATTTAAACAGTATTGGCTCAATGAAATCAAGTCAGCTAATTTAACTTAAAAGTAACATTTGTATTAAATTAACATTAATATAATTAATTAATTGTGCAAAATTATTATGCATATCATACGGTGATTTTTCGTCGTATAAATTTTTATCATGTACTTTTTCTCACGAAAGTTAATTTAAATCTATTTTCATTTAAATATAGTAATTTTTATTTCTACGTAATAGATTCAGTAACTTAATATTTGCAATATTAATATTATCATGATGCCATTCCCTCCAAAATATATTGGAATTGTACCTTCCAGAACACGGCTGACACCAAACTGTCCAGTGCCGAATAGTCCCATCGCCGAATAGTCCGTCGCCAAACCAGTTGTGCCGAATTCGTCATGTAGAACTGTCCTAAACCCATTTTTCAGTGCATGAGACACTTTTTTGTTCCATAATATTCCATAAAATCATGCTGCATCTTATGCAATGAAGGTTTAAATGCCTGAACATAGTGATTTACAAAGGTAATTCATATTTTTGTTGTTAATTAAAATATGGTTTCATAATTATTAAAATAATGTTTTTCAGCCAATAATTAACTTAATTTATATATTTTTAACCATCAATTAATAAAATTTCCTTATTTGGACAAATCTGTTTCATAAGAAAACTTTTAAAACCTGAAAATGGTCTTATTTTAAAGGATGCATCTTATCAACCATAAAATACAGTATAATTTAACTCACATGCAGCATTGGTATAAAGGAGCCAGGATGTCCAGATGATCATCATATGGGTTCCCAAAACTGTAAAGAGAAAAGCATTAATTTTTACAAAACCACATTATATGAATAAATTAACAAATACACTGTGGAAAATGGTAAGGATTTAATTGTCAAAATGTCTCTGTTAAATGATCAATACCAAAAATTCAATATGAGAATACATAGGCCAATAAATGACATGTCTGTTGTTCTGTTGCTTTAAAATGTGTGAAAAGCGAACTAATTGTAAGAACTATTTATTTTAGATGATTAGATCAACTCCAAAGTTTTAAATGGAATCTTAAAGGTGAATAACTATGATAACCAGCTTTATGAATCCATGTAACTGTGAATGCAAAACACCATTGATTAATACTCATGATGTGTAGTTAACAGTGATAAGATTATTATTTATGATATATGCAAATATAATTAACATACAATGGACCACTTGTATTCATGTATTCATTGTATTCTTCAGTTACATCTCCATAAAATAAGTATACATATTTAATTAGATAATGTGCATCAATTATCTTTCTCATACAATGCATTATACCATCCAGGTCATATTTTACTATATAACACTTCACAAAATAGCTTCTATTTAATATCCTTATCAGTATTCATGCTTCAAGTTTGTCATTTTCAATTATTAATTTACTTATCGTTCAAAATAAAATACATAATACTTGTATTTAATTAATAATTATATTTCATGTCCAAAGAGCATAAGGCAAACCTTTTTCCATTGTCAATGAGCAAAACTGTTGAATTAGAGAAGCGTTGAAAAGTTTCATGGTGGTGGCGATCTCCATTTCCAATAAGGAAGTCAAAGATGGCAGCATCAATTAGATCAAGAAGTTGAGGTCTTGAGGGCAGTTTATCGCCAAGAAGAAGTTTTCCTGCAGAGCCTAGACGGTCTTGGAGAAGGTGCTGACAATAGTCCTGGTTCATCTCCCACCTAATTACATAAAGGCATCTTATATATGTATTTTTTAATGTTACTCTATCAAAAATGAATTTAATAATCTTGCAAAAGTGAAGCAAAACTTCCCATAACACTAGAGTTACATTCTAGAAGGACAACATGCTGCAGGAATCTCCAGTGGGAGAATCATTAAACCTATGAGAAAAATGAGGTTAGGTTCCAAGATTAAAAAAATTTACACTGAAGTAATGTTTTCCAAATCTAAATATATCTATATACATAAAAATAGCCTAATTGGTCATATAATATGTAATGCTCTCAGCATTATGTTACCATGAATAATTTGAGAAAGGCAAGTACAATTCTGATGAGTTTTTACAATATACTGCAATCTACATACCGTATATTCCCAAATATAAGACGACTCTGATTATAAGACGACCCCCCATTTTGAACTCCTAATAAAAGGAAAAAATTTATTATGCACACAATGACAGAGGTTTATTATACCATTGACTAATAAACATTGAACCAATTGAAATAAGCAATTTTGTAGTGTTAGTTGGCATATATCTACAGTTGCTTTCCTTCAAGTGTCTATCAACGACTGCTTTTAACTTCTTACAGGACCTACTATAAAGGCGACGTCAATGCAAGCATTTGTTTAGATTATCAATGACGAGAAGATAACAATAACGCTTTTCTTTCGTCTACTTGAATGTTTAATTGGCCTTTAATGAATCTGAGGAAACAATGAGTCTCCTTGGAAACGCCCGGAATGAGTAGAAAAATCCTCAAAATTTCAAAAAAGAATGCGTATTTCTGAAAAATTTGACCGTGTAACGTGTAAACATCGCAAGAATAAGATAGTATAGAGCTTTAGCCGTCGAATAAAGCAAAAAAGAAGAAAATTGGTCCATATTTATGTATTTTAATGAATGAAGGAAAAAAACCTTGCACTCAGAAAAATCGAAAATCCAGTGTAAACTTATGGGAAAATATGTCTCCTGGATTCGAACCTGGGAAACTTTAGCAAACGAAAATATTTTTCCAGGAACCTCATAGCCAGTAGAAACAAAACGCTGTTTACCGCATATCTTTTACGATGAACGGCTCTCGAGAAATACGCCGATATAATTACGCGAGGTTCGTACGCATGGATGCACGCAGCTTCACTACGCGCATAATATATAGGATAAATTCAAAAGGGTATTTGTCTTTGAATAAATTTGAATTGATTCATTTTCTACTACTACTTTTAATAATCGATTGTTTCGATTGATTTTAAGAATTGAATATTTCGATTACAGCTATTCGATTCTTCCCATCTCCAGCTTTGGTTCCTCTGTCAGTCACAGGGGCCGCGCTGATATAGTGGATTGAGGACCGTCTGAGGAGCCAATGGGAAGCGATCCAAATGTCATGTGGTTCGTTGACGTTGCGATTCAAATCATATTCACACGTTTTAACCGTTTTCACCGTTTTCGTTGTAAATTGGAAGTGATGATGGTGAGCCCGAGGTGCTGTGTCCTCAATTGCAGCGAAAAGTTTATTAATCGAGTTAGGTAAGTTCTTTGACAAAAGCCAAATATAATCTTTTAGCAAAATTATTACTTTTTGTTACATAAAATCCCTTGTATGTATGTACTTATTCGTTCGAAATTTTCATCTAGCAAGTCTACTTCTTCCATATTAGTATGAATGTAGCAACGATTCTCATTGAGGCATCGTAATTGCATATATGTACATGTAATTTTTATGCAGTGGCTGCCAAAAGTAGTCGTGCGTTGAAACATTTATGGAGATTACTTGATTTTATGAAAAAGTATACAATGTATATTCATGTTCTACACAATGTGTGAAAGTAAAACTCAAAGTAACGCAATAAATATGGGAAGGAACACCAATAATCATGTGTTTCTGATAAATTACGTCTAAATATAATGAATTAAACGATTACATTGTCACAAAAGTATTTGTATACATTGTTTGTTTTGCTTGTAGTATGACATAATTTTTATAGACGAAAGTAAGTTCAACATTTTTGGATCCGACAGGAGGGTAATGGTGTGGAGTAAGGCAAATACTGAGTGAAATGTTTGAAATTTGCGTTCCACAGTCAAGTATAGGGGTGGTTTTGTAATGGCTTGGGGATGTATGTCAACGTATGGAGTTTAATATTTAGAATATATTGCAGAGACAGATTCAGGTACGTAGGCATTTTAAAAAAGAATTTGAAAGAGCTACAAAAATGGGTATTGCTAATACATTCAAATTTTATGAAGACAATGACCCATAACATAAGTCTTTATATTTTATAAATGATCCAGGTTCCCTCATCCCACTTCGGACCCACATCGGCGATTTGATGTTTGGGTAAAGCTGGCTGGAGATCCGAACCTACTCTACATGGACCGAATGAAACGGTATAACAATAAAAGAATTTGCCTGAGACACTTTCATCAGAGGGCGCAAGAGAGCTTCGCAAAAAGAAAACGAGGGCCATAGTCCTTGTAGTTAAGTAAATTGTTGTGTTGTTTTATTGTAGTATAGTGTTGTATAGTATTGTTTATTATAGTATAGTTTACTATAGTTCTATAATTGTATATACTGTTAGGTTAAGATAAGTTAGAATTAGTAGGATGGGTTATCTACAGCCCTTGCACTGTGACCATGACTGATACATTGTGCATCCCTAGCCATTTATTCTGCAAGCTAACCAGGACTTTGAATAAGTGGCAGTAGCTTGTTTGCTGCAATCCTATGATAGTCAATTGGGCTTATAAAATGAAAACCCAAGTGATGAAATCTGAGTCCTTCAAGGGACTCATATTCACATGAAATGTGTGAGGCTGTTTCCTCGTATCTGAGAGAATGTAACTGTTCCTATTTTTATAGTTCCTTTTCATTTGCTGCCAAGGGTTATTTTAATTGGGTATCGACATGTGTTTTATCCATAGAAACAGCTAACAATTCTGTTTACCTATTATTCTTCTGATGAAGAAAATTGGATATGTTTTAAGATTATTGATAAGTGTAATTTCTGATAATTATTCTTGAGGAGAATAATGTTTAGAGCAATCATTCATTGTTCTGTATGGAGGCAGCGGATGTATACCCTAGAAGGCCGACCCTACCTTTGAATGTATGCACTTTTAATATGCCAATAATGTTTAGAATTTATTGTTTTTGATTGTGATGTGCTAATAGAGAAGCTCTTATGAGATATCCATTCTTGTTTGTACAAAGTCAAACTTGACTTGTCTTATATCTGTTTATACAGACCAAAGGACTAGTGAATACAACTGTTATTATTATTGTCATTACTATTATTATTGTTATATTTTGTAAATTTGCCTTCATTTTGTTTCAATAAATTTGTAAAGGAATACATGTTCTTTTCCTTAAGAAGTGTGTACCAATTCCCCACATCCTTATAAAGGTACAGGAAGTTTTCAGGTAACCAAATGGAGTTTCATTTTTTCATAAATTTGACGTTATAATTCCTTACTTTTCTTTTGGTTCTTTGAATAATTCCTGCTCAAACATTTGATGGGGTAAATTGTTCTCAGAACTTAAAAAAAATTGGAGGATCATAGTGTGAAATTTACGGAATAAATTAAACTCCATTTGGTTTACGGAAAATTCCGTTCCTAAGAAAAGCGGTCCGTATGATGGGGAGGGGGGTAGAGTGAGGGGTGGGAGAAGAGGGGAGGGGCTGTTTATGTAGCTAGTATCGGACCAATGGGAAGTGATCCAAAAGGCACATGACTACGCTTACGCCCACTCGTGCCTCGTTTTATAACGTAGAGAGTCGCGACTGTGCTGTCAGCCTAACTATGGCGATTATAAGACGACTAGCGATTTTTTGGTCATAAAAATTGGAACAAAACCTCGTCTTATATTCAGGTATATACGGTATCTCACCTTTTAAACTGTCATCATAAAATCATTCGGTTCCAGGAACATTTATTTTCCCCATTTGATTAACATGGGGTTGAGTGTAGCATATTAATAATTTGCATTTTAAATTATTGAAAAGCATAGCAGGAACTTGAGATTTGAACAATTCTATGGAAATCATTTTTGGAATTTAGAATTCAAATATCGAAAATAAGGCCTACATTAGACTGTGAATGCTATTACTGAAATCAATGCAAGGCACTGTGAAGAAAATATTATTTTGAAACATTTGCATTTTATAAAAAGCAACAATTGATGTGTCGATATGCCAATTTTGCCATATCAAAATTGTGTTCAGTGAGCATGCACATTAAAAGAGGGATAAATAAATTTATATAGGTTTAGTCCTTACAGAGGGAAATGGGTTTAGCTGAAACATCCCGAAATACACCCTTCTCTCGCCAACCGCGGGGGTTACGTTCCTGAAAAGTACTGCGGTTTTACCAACCGCGGTTGGTAAATTCTTAAGTATATTGGAAATTGGGGGTTAGGTTCCACGGTTCATATTACTATACCATATATTATTGATCACTTACATTACTCGCTTATTTCTCACTTAAATACATTATATAAATATTACGAATACAATAACATGCTGTTCTTTCCTTACGAGCTCTCTGGTTTGGCATAGTCGAAACTCCCGTAGATGAAAAATGTGTGACGAAAAACAATCACCGCCATCTATGTGCTACTAAATGCGAGAAATAGCTTTCCGCTGCATTTCGCTGTTCGGAACTACATATTCTACCCCAGAATGAATTCTTTTTTTAAGAATTTCTTCCAACGTATCACACTATGCATAAGCCAAACTATTGAGTAAAACAATTACCAACTGAAGGATTACAAACGCCCCGTAGGTAACGGAGAAATTACGTGCATACTACGACGTACATCACATCATTTTATACAATTTACTACAGTCTTCTAATCTTACCCGGCGTTTTTTTGCATTTAAACAAATATTATTACGCACAAATTCAGAAAAATATTAAACTTTTAATTTATTTAGTATGCTGATATGAATAATATACAACTAAACACGTCGTGTGGATTTGCGGTGCGTGAAAAGCATGCTTATGCTGATGTGAATAATGCACAACTGATCGTCTCGTGTGGAATGTAGAGACTTGTTTGTGGCAGGCGAAAAGCGTAATCGTATGTTATGGCAACAAAGTAATAGCAAGCAAGTTAGAACAACAACATAGCCTTTGTGAGTGAGTGCAGATGACAACAAAGTCATACGATGCGCAGGATTATCGTGTTGAATGCAGTGACTTGTGGCGCGCGAAAAAGATACGTAATCGTGTCAGTATGGCAACAACATAATAGCGAGCAAGTTAAAACGACAACAAAGTCTTTGTGAGTGAGTTAAGATGCACGGTATTTAAAAGTTTTTGTGGTCTGAACCGTGGTTACGCAAGGGAAATGTCCGCGGTTGGGAAGGGTGGGACTCAATATGTAGACAGTGTATAGTCCAGGGCCGCGGTTAATAAACCCATGGTTGGAGAGGGAAGGGTGTACTGTTTTCCTGAAGACTGCTGGATATTTCAAACTTCTTGAGCAAATACACCAACCTTACTTTCGGACGGCTTTTGTGAGGAATGGCCCGAAAACCTCTTGTTTGACAAAGAAAAGGTAATAAAAATGGGGAAATCTACCCCAGCCAAAGCCAACAGCCTCTAAAGACACTCATGAATGCCTTTGGGCAGGACTGCTCCATAGGCCCTTGATGTCTGTGTGCAAGCAATTTTTGCTGCACCTCATGTTGAAAAAAGATCTTTTTGCTACCGTCTTCAGTATTTGTCTCCTCCCTAGAGTTGCCACCCAGATCCATTGCACCCCTTGCATCATGGGTCCTGCCTTAAGCACTCAACTGGGTAGTTTTTTTTATCAAGTCCCACCCACAGTGGGTAATTAAATTGATAAAGTTAAATATCATCCAGTTTCCGCAAATATAAAACAGCGTAACTGATAAAAATGCTTCTCTTAGAAACGAAACGTCTCTTTCAATTCTCAGAAGCAAACTGAGCCTTCCATATACATTTGTTTTTCACATATACCATTAGAATTACTAGCAGGAAAAACATTCATAAATAGCAGGATTACCCTGTAGACAAAAGTCTCTTTCAATTCTCAGAAGCAAACTGAGCCTTCCATATACATTTGTTTTTCACATATACCATTAGGATTACTAGCAGGAAAAACATTCATAAATAGCAGGATTACCCTGTAGACAAAAGTGCATGCAGAGAAAAGTGTGAGTTTTCGCAAGGGAGTGTGAAAAAACTCCGAGTGTCATAAACGGTCATTGAAGAAGTGTCATAAACGGTCATTGAAGAAGTGGCTTACAAGGAAATGCAACCCGCAACGCATATACAGAGCTCCCTTATGAAGACCTGCTTCTCAAAGAAAAAGGAAGACAAGGCCATCTGTGGTAGGTAGGACGAAACTAGAAGAACCCATCTATAAGTGCGAGATCCCAGCATACCCATAGCAATCAGCATTAAAAATGCCATGACGTCTAAATCCGTCATA
Organism: Uropetala carovei; assembly: GCA_036926305.1. Lineage (NCBI taxonomy): Eukaryota > Metazoa > Arthropoda > Insecta > Odonata > Petaluridae > Uropetala > Uropetala carovei. Next base: position 1,870,282 of record JAXCHB010000105.1, on the reverse strand, counting down.
CCCAACAACGGTGCGTCCGGCCATACACGGCATACCCAGATGAGTGGTTAAGGGTACTTTTACCTCTTAAGAAGCATTTAAATTTGCATAACATTAAGCTATTGGAGGAATCAAGAGGCAACAAAGAAATACCCGAATGAATTTTTGAAGCTCGTTGAGGCGAAAGGTTATAAGCCAGAACAAGTTTTCAATGTTGATGAAACTAGCTTATATTGGAAAAAATGCCTAACAGAACCTTTATTTCTAGAGAGAAATGTACTGCTCCAGAGTTTCAGGTTGCAAAATATCACTTAACTCTGATATTATGCGTAAATGCACCGAGAGATTTTAAATGTTAAGTCGGTGATAACTTACTGATCCCTAAATCCTCGCACACTTAAAGGGAAGATTAAATTAGATTTACCTGTCTTCAGGAGATATAATAAAAAGGCAAGGATTATGCGTAAACTTTTTGAAGATTGGTTTGCCAACTGCTTCATCCAGCAAGTTAAGAACTACCTGAAGCCGAAGGATTTGCCATTTAAAGTTCTTCTCCTATTGGTCAACGCTCCTGGACACCCAGTCTCTCTTTCTGAAGGCCATTCCAACATCAAAGTTGTATTCCTGCCACCTAACACCACTGCACTCTTATAACCTATGGACCAAGGGATCATTCTGACCTTCAAATCGTATTATATCTGCCAAACTTTTGGCCATATTTTAAAGCAAATGGACACTAATCCTTCCATGTCCGTTCGCAAATGTTGGAATTCATTCAACATTCGAACAGCCATTGGTGTAATAAGAGAATCTTGGGACAAAGTAAAGGAATTGACAATGAAAATAGACTTTTTAGTATATTTTTCAATTTGGCCATTCAATGTCAGACAGTGTAAAATCATATCATGCCATTGCATTCTGAGAAGTTCCTCATATATTAGGGCACTGTATAAAAGTGAATTAGCATTGTGAGAAGCACATTAATGACTTGCTTAAATGGTGAAAGATCCTAACATATCAGGAAAAAATCATCAATATAGTACTAACAATTATCAAGTTATTCCACTAAAGGTCTAGCCAAACCCGTTCTAAATAATAATAATAATAATAATCCATCTTTTATTTTTAGGTCAATATTTAGACATTAATGTCCATTCTTAAATATAAACCTGACACAAACATCCATGTCCTAGGTGGGATTCGAACCCGCGACCTTAGTAACCATCGGCAGATACTCAAACCATCCATCTACCAAGACCAATAAGAGAATATTCCAGACAAACACACAAATAAATAGATCAAGAATATTATATGAGAAGATATACAATGCTTCTTTGAAAGTATTTTCATTTGTATTTATAAATAATAAACGTTTTTTGAAATATAGCATGTTTTTTGTAATGAAGTGTACATTATAGAACTACCGTATTTGCCCGAATACAAGCCGATGTTTTTTGTCAAAATCTATCATGAAAAGATAACCCCTCGGCTTAAATGCAAGTCCGAGAAAATTTGGGTTATAGTTAAATCTTGAAGTCACCCATAGATGGCAGCACGTCTCTCATCACTGTCGCGTTCAAATGATAGTACAATATTTTTCGTAAAGTAAATATTTGACCTACGATGAATATTAATGAATAATAAAGGCTAGAATATTGAATTTAGCACTACCTGTGCTTTGTTACCGTTTAAGGCTGGGTTTTTCACATTATTTGCATACATTGACGATGCAGATGATTACGCAAAATGCGCTGACGGCTTTGAATGCTCAACTGTTTGAATTTTGGTAAAACTTTACATGGAACATGTATAATTATAAAAATGCAATTTCTTAAGACAAAGTAAATGCTAATTTTATTCGAAATAAACTTGGATGAAAAATTATCTTGGCGAGATCGCTATTACTATATTTGATCTTTTGTGAAAATGAAGATGAATGAAATTATTGTTATTGAATGTAGAACATTATTCAACAATGCAAAATTATTAATTGGAGTAATATTTCAAAATGTCAACAACTAAACCATTTACCACTCATTTCTTTGATCTTGAATAATGTATTCTAAGCCGTGCATAAATGCCTGGCACACTTCAGCATAAAATCTACAAAATTTACGTTTTTGCCAAAAAATTGTGGAAATTTTTGGGGGGTCAGCTTAAATCCAGGGTCGGCTTCTATTCGGGCAGATATGGTACTGGGGACTCTGCCCCTGGCCCCTTATGGAGCCCAACCCCATCTTCGCTCACCTATTATTTTCAAATTATGTACTAACATAAGTAATTTTTTGTGAGTTTAATAAATACCTGAAATGTTAACTACATTTTCATTACCAGATTTATGCTAATAATTCTAGTGAGTAATTTGGTTTTTGAAATAAATAGGATATTTTGTGTGTTGGCATGATGTCATCATATGTTTATGTTATTGGATGAAATCAACAGTATCATAATTTAGTCTATGAGCCCAGATTAAAAGCTTTAAATCAATACTACTGTAATTAAATCATATTCTTTTGGACGATGTGTTTGGGGACCCTGTGACAGCTGTGAGAAATAAACTTTCTGCTCTATTTTGATTTCTTTTTCTTCCATAATATATTTTTTCTCATCTTTTATGATCAGAAGCTTTATTTAGAGCATATCTATTTTCTTTCCTTACAACACTTTCTTCTGTTATTTACGATTCTAGATAATCCACTTTTTCTTAAAATTCCAACATTATTATTTACGAGTACGTGGTGCTTGCATTCTGCAAGCATTTCAGCCACCCATATATAATCATGTTAAATTTCAAGTCTCTAGCTCATATGGAAGTGCCTTATAATTTTTATCCTCCTATGGGGTAATAGCGGGGTAAAAACAATCCCTAAAGCTAAATTTTACTAATTTAAGATATTTCCTATTGATTGTGACCAAAAACCTATAATCGTGCCAAATTTCAATCGTTCTTACCCTGGAACTCTCATGTGCCCTAATTGGGAGGCGCATGATACTTCCAGAGGGGCAACTGATGTTTCTGATGCCAATTTGATCTCCATAAATAGCCTGAACGAAAGAATCTTCACTCCTGTCATTTTTGACAGGCTATACACTAGTTGGTTAATATTACTGACACTTTTTTCTAAACCCCTTAAAAACATACAAGAAAATTTTCTAGAGATGGGAGGGGGCATGGGGATTCGAAAAGGTCAGAAGGGGGCATGAGACGAAAAAGGTTAAGTACCACTGCTTTAGCTTATCTGAAAGTGCCTTATAATTTTCATTCTCTTATGGAGCAGAACTGGGGTAAAACCAAATCCCTAAAATTAATATTTTACCATTTTCAGATTTTTTCCAATGATTATGACCAAAAGCCTATAATCATGCCAGATTTCAAGTCTCTAGCTTATCTGAAAGTGCCTTATAATTTGTATCCTCCTATATTTTATGTAATAAGCAGCTATATATTATAGATATAGGTTTATCAATTTTCAACAAATATAGAAAGATTAAATACATAGAGGAGAAAATTTACCACAGAAAAGTTTTCAAGAGCACATAATTAAGATTTATTGAAGATAAAATTTAAGGTTTAAATGTAAAAAATAAATCAATTTTTGTATTTGGTTTCCTAACATATGTATAGCAGAATACAGGTGACTCCCGAGTTTCGACTGTTCGAGATTTGATAAATTCGAGATTTCGACCCAGTCGATCGAATTTATCTTACGCGGAGTAATTGGTTCCGACCAACCACACGAGGTTTAGTTTTATTGTAGATATAGTTATATCTGCTCTAACTGTTTGAATTTGTGCTGATTTCACTCTTTTTTCTGTTAATCTTTTATTGAAATTTATTTATTTTATTGATTTATTTATAAATTTATCACTTGACATGGCATCTAAAAGGAAATGTAATAGTGATAATGTAAGTGAATCAAATAAAAGAGTGCATAAGACTCATAGTTATGAATTGAAATTAGAAATTTAAAAGCGTGTTGAGGAAGGCAAAAGCCATACAGTAGACTTTCTCTCAACTGGCCTCCTCTTATCCGGCTCTCCAGATTATCTGGTGCCCGTGGTCGGCGATTTTTTTTTTGAACGGTGACATTCCATCCTTCCCACTTCCTGCTTCCCCCTTCTCCCCTCTTAGTCCCCTTTCCTCCTTTGTTTTTACCTTGTGGCGAAGGTTCGAGAATGAGCCGAGGCAGGGATAAAAGGAGCGGACTGGCAAACGACGGGGCAGCTGGTGACGATTATGTTTCCATGAATTTCCTTTGTGAGGTTCACTTGTTTTCTGTCTTTTCAAACATGAGCGAAAAAAGAAAACGTGTAGTGCTTTCGTTAAAAGAAAAGTTGGACGCATTAGCTAGAATGGATAAAGGTGAAAGTGCATGTAAGATTGCAAAAGAGTTAGGAGTGGGCAACAGCACTGTCAAAGATTGGAGGAAGAATCGGGGAGAGTTAGAGGCTGCCTCTTCCCAACTCTCATCAGTGGGAACTTTGGCAACATGGCATACCCTTCGTAAGTCAGTTCTCGATATTCTGGATGACGCGTTATGGCTTTGGTTTGTCCAAGAGCAAAGAAAAGGAACTCCTATCAGTGGGCCAATTCTTAAACAAAAGGCATTGAGTTTTCATGAGCAGCTAGGAGAGGAGAAAGATTTCACTGCTAGCAAGGGATGGCTCAGCCGGTGGAAAAAAAGGCATGGTATCCATCAGGTTACAATTTCCGGTGAAAAATTATCTTCCGATGAATCAACAATTTCACCTTTAAAGGAGAAACTGGAATCTTTAATTAAACAAGAAGGACTGACAATGGATCAATTATATAATGTAGACGAAACAGGTTTAAATTATAAATTGTTGCCGCGTAAAACATTAGTGCACAGCCAAGAACAAGGTGCTCCTGGTTATAAAAAAACAAAGAACAACTTACAGTTGCAGTTTGTAGTAATGCATCGGGAACACACAAGTTGCCACTTTTCATCATAGAAAGTCAAGAAAACCTCATGCATTTAAAAATGTCAACCAGTAAACCCTTCCAGTTTACTATCGTGCTCAAAAAGCCGCTTGGATGAGCTCAGATTTATTTAAAGAGTGGTTCAAGAGTGAATTTGTGCCTCATGTTAGTAGACATTTACATTCTGTAAACTTGCCTGCAAGAGCCGTTCTAGTGCTGGATAATGCTCCTTCACATCCTTCAGAAGAAATTCTTTGCGAAGGCGAAATAAAAGCGTATTTTTTGCCAACTAATGTTACCGCAATAGTTCAACCGATGGATCAGGGAGTCATCGAGTCTCTTAAACGGCGATATCGGAGAAAGCTATTAAGTTCTCTTCTTGAGAAACTTCATGACGTAAACATAATTGAGGCATTAAAACAAACAAGTATAAAAGATGCTATTTACCTTGTAGCAAGAGCATGGGAAGAGATTCCAATTTCTACTTTGGTAAAATCTTGACAGAAACGGTAGAGACTGTTGAAACTGCAGAACACAAAGAAGTCAGTGACGAAATATTAATTAACGAAGTGATATAAACTGAAGGAGCTGAATTGATGGAAGAGGCTTACATTAAAAATTGGATAAATGGTGATGATCCACTCCAGAATGAACTGATGGATGACGACGAGATTATTGAAGTTGTATCAGTAACCCACACAACACAAAAGCACAGCGACGACGATGATGACGACGATGAAAATGATCCAGAAACTTCTAAGGTAAATGTTTATTGTACCTTATTTTTACTCAAATTTTTTAAATCAAATTTATGCATAGATATTTCATTTTTGTTTCTTTTTTTAATAGATATCTCACGCTACAGCCAAAGAAGCTCTTGATGTAATATTACAGTATGTAGAACAGCAGGAATCAGCCACTGCACTGGACACGATGTTCATAAAAAAGTGGAGGGATTACACGGCAGGAAAGCGGGTTTCTTCATTTAAACAAAAAAAAATTCTTTTTTTAAAAAGACATAATATTTAATGTTTAATAATAATAATTAAAATGGTTCTTTTTGCTATACTTTCTAATTTTTAATGACATGGCATTACTGTAATGTTATTTATTACGTAAAAACTTTTTATTCTTAAATATATTTTTCAATCTTAATTATTGTATACAAATTATCCTTTTTTTCATTTTCTCCGGATTATCCGGCCCTCTCTCTTCTCCGGCCATACCCCGGTCCCGTCCGAGCCGGATAAGAGGGAGTCTACTGTACTGAAATCGCACGATCGTTGGGAATGTGTCGTTCAACTATTAGCACTTATGTGAAACAGAAGGAGAAAATTCTAGATGTGACAAATTCAGGTAATTTGATAACAACAATAAACAGTTCCCCACCCAACAGCTCCTCTTCTTCCAACTAAAATCTTCCAACTTCTCAATTAATAAACCAAGTCCAGTAAGCACAGTTGAAAAAGATTTAAGGTATGGAAATATTTTTAATTTTATTGCTTCTTTGTTACAAATGACTCGTGCGAGCCGGACCGGGCCATCTGCAGAACATATTGCAGTTTTGAAGTTCGAAACAAAAATTTATTTTTTCCTTTTTAGTGCAAAAAATAAGTTATACATTTCAAATATTTATTATATAATTTATTCATAATTTAATATTGTTTTATTAACATATTAGTAATGTTATTTTATCTTTACAGAATGTGAGGGGAGACTTTTTCCCGAGATGCGGGAACGTATCCCCTGATTATAACATGCAAGTATATGGAAAAACGGCATTCGACAATCGACAATTCGAACACGTTTTCAGAAATGCATCCCCATCGAAACTCGGGAGTCGCCTGTATATAACAGAACATAATGAAACAAAACAGATGACAGATATTATATTCACGAATTGCATAGAATATAAGAAAGAAGACAATACTACCTCTACAATTTAGTATGTGGGAAAGTAAAAATGAACAAATAAATATCATGACTGATATCATTGATCCATCTCTCAGCTAGACTTTCTTGTAAATTAGTTGTTTACAGAATTTTATTTGTGTCAATAATGTTTAATTTGGTTTCCTCTGTTGGCAAATTAAATTGAAGATACTATAATTGAAACATTAACACTGAATTTTGTTTTTAAAAATGATTTATTCTTTTAACGATTTATTTACTTAGACGTTGTGCTTCTTTTTTACTTACTAAGTTTACCATAAATGTTATGGTGAATGTTCATGAAACTTAATGTGATTAGTGAAATTTGAACTAATGGATGAGCATTGTGTGATGAGATGACAAAGAATTGTATTGTATTACAGATGGGTCGCTCCCACTAATCTCCAATTTCCCATAAGACCTGACCGTCACCAACTGCGGATTACTCAATCGCAGGCCAAGTCATGAACAGTTAGAAAGGGAATACTGTACATGTTAATTTCCCTTCATCCAACGTTAAAATGAAACTGAAACCATTACAATGACATTAAAATTTTAGTTTTCACAAATTTTATAAGGGTAAGATACCTTGCTGGCTTTCCAGGTTTATAAGTGCGCTGCCAAGGGCTCCTATGTCTTTTAAGAGGAAGGAGTTTTTGAGGAAGCCATAGAGACAAGGCTCCTTCCAAATAGGGTCCTCCTCTACTGCCATCCATTGTCTTTCCACATACTGGCTCCTTTGGAGTACAATACATGCAGACTCCATGTAGGCAAGTTGCACTACCTGCCAGTGCAACAACAAAATATTTTTATGAACTTGCATCTAATATAGAGTAACTTTCCTTGAACACATTTTCATGATTTAGAAATTAAATATACCAAATTATAAAGTAAAATAAAATACCGTTAATCCAAAAATGTTGGGAATATTAGATTTTTATCTGAATCAGATGCTTATCTAATTCATAGAGCAGAAATTAAACACTTTTACTTTGTATTCCTTTATATATTTACACAAAATAATTTGTTGCAAATATTTGGTAAAGAGCCATAATAAAAGAAACAAAATTGAACCAGGATAATTTATAAGAAGAATCCAGACCACAGAGCAATCTGCAGATACTCATTATCCATCTCATGCAAAATGTTGACGATGGGACCTCTCCTCTTCTCTCCAGCAAATACATAGCCTTTTTAAATTAATCTGTTCAACAATCATGATTAATTGGAAAGTCATTTTAAAAAATTCAGGATAAAAATGAGAAATTCCTAAAAAAATATTTATTTTTTCTATATTCCATATTTCTGGGTCTGTGACATTTGGCCAGCCATGCCATCCTATCCTATTGTTATGTCACTGGTCATGTGACTGTAACAGATGCTACACTAGGGATATCAAAAACGTGGCCTGTCAGTTCATTACGTGCATTCCTCTCATTACTCTGATTTTAATGTAAATAGGTGAAAGAGACGTCGATGAGATGATCACAGAAAAAGAAAGTGACACTAAAAAATATGAATAATATGTATGATTGTATATTAAATGAAATAAAACACAAAATGATAATATCTTTGTAGGATTTTCACATAAACAAAAAACATGACTGGTTATGACAAATGATTGTCATGGTTATCAGGTAACAAGTATTCACTGGGATGGCTTCAATATGAATCAGAAAGAGGGGAAGGTGAAATGAGGAGGGATGAATAGAATTAGGACAATTTATCCACTTTGTGTTGCACAACATGGGAAGCAGAGGAGCCAACTTGAAAACATTTCTAATGCTCACTTCCTCTCATACAAATATTGTGGTCTGTTGTTCCAATATATAAAGCATCGCAGTCATTAAATCTTAGTTTATACACACTGGATTTGGAAAATTTATCCTTACTCTTACAAAATAGCATTCTTTATTATGGAACACATTTTTAAATTTATCCTCAGGGAAAAAATTGGAAATTATACAACTGAAATCAACATTTTATTGATCAAAGAGGGAAATTTTTTTAAATTTTTAATATTTAGAAATTGTGATAGTTTTTTAACTGAAATATAAACAAAATGATTCAGATTATTATTATATGAGGTGTGCCCAACCAATTATTTTGAAACTGTCCCATGCAGTCTACTGTGCATTTTGAAATTACATATTTGACCCCCAAGCATTTTAGTTTGAGACCCCCTTCACTATACTCAAAAGATAATGTTGTTCAACACAAGCTGTTTGGCACTATCTTCAATGATAGAAAGGATGATCCAAAGATCCTTATGCGACAGGCATAAGCTGTTATGATGGGAAATGAGGAAACAGGTGAAAAAATCTGCCATGACCGGGAATCGAACCCAGACCTTCCACTTGCCGGGCGGATATTCTACCACTGAACTACCTTGGCAGATTAATTCTCCTGTTTCAGAATGGGAATATTCGATTCCCGGTCGTGGCAGATTTTTTCACCTGTTTCCTCATTTCCCATCATAACAGCTTATGCCTGTCGCATAAGGATCTTCGGATCATCCTTTCTATCAATTTATATCATGGCATTCTCACCATTTGAGAGGGTAGGGGTTTTCTTTGATGTATCTCCTTGAGGACATCCGTTGGGGCTGATTGATAATAGCATAACCTAAGAAAATATTCCCATTCTGAAACAGGAGAATTAGTCTGCCATGGTAGTTCAGCGGTAGAATATGCACCCGGCAAGTGGAAGGCCCAGGTTCGATTCCCAGTCATGGCAGATTTTTTCACCTTTTTCCTCATTTCCCATTATCTTCACTGTCAATTTTCTACCATGGCTCTGGCAGGCAGTGATTCTCAAAATTCTGAGATTTTTTCATTAACAATATTAGCACCACATTAAATTGAGAATATACAACTTCATCACAAATGATATCTTCTTATTTTTTGTTAAAAATCATCATTTAAATCATTATGCAACTCAAACTAGCAATTACTTTATTTTCAACATACATATTTTGTTTCAATTCAAAATTAATGCATAATATATAATAATTGAATGACATACCATTGAAGGAAAAGGTGTTCCGAAGGGCATCATCAGCAACTGGGATGATTTCAAAGGGGAGATGAAGACGCCTTCCTACTGTTATTGGTACACGGGGAAGTCCAAGCAGAAGGGATAAATGGAATGATGCTACCTCACCATTATGGCGGTCCTTGCCACCATATGATGGACCCCATAGCACCTCACCTCTTTCATACCTATGATCAAAGCAATGAAATAAACTACGGGTAAAAGAATTTAAGAATATTTTTACAATAAAAACGATTAATCTCAAATTATGAATAATTTGTAAATTGTTCTTTAAATTTTACTTAAAAATTTTCCGCCAATGAGAGACAGCAATTTGGTTTTCCATTACTGCATTGGGCAATATAAAAATCTATCTCGTAGATTTATTTTATCGATATATGGTGAAAGATATAAATATATTGTAAATATTTCATTATCAATCCAGTCATTTGATAATGAAAGGTTATTTCTGCCCTTACAAACCTTGAATAATAAGTAATTAAAAAAAAAACAACATTGCTATAAAAATACTGCAAAGATTGTATTAGCTTCAATGGCATTTTCATGATAAGAAGAGTACATGCAAGCAAGCTTTTAAGAGTTCATTATATTAAAAATTCTATATGTAAGTCATATTTCGCTGTATTTGAATCTATTATTAAGATTAAATAATGTACCACTAAGCAATATGAAGAGTAAGATCCATCAATGCTAATTATTTTTAAAATAAAAATTATTTTTAGTTAATGTACAAAAGAATCGCCTGACAGCATAATAAATAATTTTAAACCTACCACTGGGGCTTAAAGAGACCTTGCCATCCACCATCGAATGATAGCAACAACTTCAGCTGAGTTCCTTTCGCGGAATTTTCTGCTTTCTGAATCCGTGATGTGCAAAGAGTACGTAGTAAGCTACCTAAAACTTGTGCAGGGGTGGGTACTAGTTGCGTCGGACTAGCCCACTGTGCAAGATAACATTTTAAGTGAAAGTAACAAACAGGTAATTCTAAAATTCACATTATGGGATTCATTCGTTCCTCACCTGATCAGCGATCATAAATAGATCGCTTGATAAAGGAACCGTCTCATTGAGATCATCAAGCAGTTGCTTTACTATAGGATAGGAATCACTGTTACGTTTGTAATATTTGGTTGAAAGCTGTCTTAATTTTTGTTTTATTCTTTCAATTGCTACTATAGTTCCCAGCTTTATGAGCGGTTTCTGTGTCCTCGAAATATGCCCCTTCGAAGAATTTTTCACCTAAATGAGTAATGTTGTGAGAAACTTTCAGTGTTGTATCAAAGCAAAACATTTTGCATAGTGATATACTTTGACACACGAAATAGGATCATTTCAAGTAAAAAAATATTTTTCACACAGGAATTGTTATAATCAATGATATCCCAAGTAAAGTTTGCAGAAAATATCATATAACACTACAATACAATAGAATCACTAAAATATATAATCAATAACTGACCATATACTTGAAAAAATTACCTCTGAATGAATATTTTCAACAGTTTGAACTTGTTTGTCTTCAAATAAAATTTGTACAAAATAAACGTTTGCTGAGAGGAATAACAACACAAATATAATGGCAGATGTAATCGTATATTTTCGACGAAATTTCATTATGAACTTCACTAGTTGTCATGTTATAGAGTTTTCTTTTCATTATTTTGACGAAGAAAAATTAAAATATACTAACAAAAACTATTTTCATATATAATATTTTCGAACAGCAACTTACTGTTAAACTCAAGGTGTTAAGTTATCTTCAAGTCGAATTTCACCTCGAACGATATGAAACTTCGATACTTATCGAGTTTTACCTTGAACAGAAAATTGAAAATTATCAGATGACTCGTGAGCTATAATATATAATGAATATTATTATTATTAAATATATAATATAAAACCTCTATTTTTCAAAACGGGAAAGACTACTTCTAAGTGCTCTCTAAAAAATGTAGATTTTTTTAACTATAAAAGAAAAATACCATCAAGACCATATTTTGGCTTACAATAGAGGCTTTATGCTTTTTAGAATAAATGGTTCTGTCACTGTGACAACTAAATCCCAGTGTTTGGAGATTGTGGAAGCAATGCTTATTTAGGGCTACGATATATACTATTTTCGATCCTTTTCTCTTTCTTTTATGTTTGGCCTTATTTTTGCAAAGCAAATACAAATGCTGAACTTTTATCAATTTTATAAAAGAATGTTGGGACAAGGAAAGAAAAAGTTTCATAATTTAGTGTGCACAATCCAGTAAAATTTTACTCAAATTACTGCTGTCTAAAAGTAGCATTTTGCCTGGAGACTATTAACGCCTCTAGTGGTATATCTGAGAAGAATATAAGAAGACCAAAGCTTACGCTAAAAGTATCTTTAGCTACTTCACTACAATCGTCGAAAGTTTGCAGTAGTTATCGTCAATTGATGATTCACATTTTTTCAATATGACTGAAATTTACGCACGCCTGCCCACTTCTCACAATAAGTGTTAAGGGTTCAGCAGGCATTACGCGATCGAATTGGATGAATCCATGGGCATCAATAAGTACGGACCCTGATGTCATTTCCTGTTTGGAGCCCCAAGACCACGATCTTACATTAGAATATAAGGCCTGGACTCTTCCCTTGCGTTCTATTCTGAATACGCGACCAGAAATTGACGCCGTAGTTCTCGTTATAGCCGCACCGTTGACAAGTGCGCTGGTTGTCGTTGAGGCCCTGGGCTTAGAAGTTCATGCGTGAGTTCTTACGTGGGTCCCTCGTGGTGATCGGCGTTTTCGGTTTATTCTCGTTGTTTAGAAATGATATTTTAATCAATTTTGATTAAGAATATGTCACGGAAGTGCATAGTACCTGGCTGTAACACAGGTTATAAAACCTGCACTGAGAAATTGTCAATTTTCCTTTAAGTACGGTTATACTTCGATTTACGACGCTTCTATTTACGCCGATTCACTTTTACGACGGTTTCAAAATCAACCCCCAAAAAATTTTTAATTTTGAAAAAAATGTAGAAAAATCGGAAAAAACTATGTATTAAAGTTATCTTGCAGCATGAAGCAGTTTCGGACATCGTTGCATTCAACTGGAATGCAGAGTGCAGTTGTTTGATCACTTGAGTGGAGAGGAAGTGGATTGCTATAATGTACATTAGAGGTCTGCACGGGCCGAAATCTTCTGCTTGATTAAAACATTTTCATGTGATGACGAATTTAAATCTCGAAAAAATTCCTGGGTTCGACTCCAAGGAAGGCATTTCCATTTTACATCAGTTAACATGTAAAACAAGATTTTTTTACGTTCAGGCTTTTATCGTTTTGGAAATTAAAATTAGAAGTAATTAACCTACGACCTTCAGAAGAAAAAAATATAAAGTTTCTTATTCCGTTCATCTTTTTTCGCCCACATTTCGAAATCTCCCATGTTAAACGTGTAATTTACTTATTTTCCTTTCTTTTGCAATACATTTATTAAATTTAATAAATTTGTAGTTATTTTGTAATTTCCGTTCTTTTGCGATAAATTCATAGTTATTAAATTACGAGTTCTTTTGTAGTTCCATGTAGGGAACATTCTACAGATATAATTAGTTATGTAATAAGATATTACATTACAATGAGGATGAGACAGTATACCACCCAGTTAAATATAAATAATTTAAAAGTTTACTGCCAGAAGAAAGAAATAGCTAGACTTAGTAAAACATAATGTATTTTTTGCTACATTGTAATAAATGTCTTTGTTTTAGTATATTACTGCTCTTGTGATTTATGTTGTGTATAATCGTCTGTTAATGGTTCAAAAACACAAGTATCTCAAGTATTATGTCCCAAAAGTGGTAAAATTTGCTCTAATTATTGTAGATGTAACGTAAAAAAGACAAAGTTGAGTAGTAAATTCAAGTGAATAATCGTTTATTTTTTATGGTTTATTAGAATCGATGCCCTTACGCGGAGATTTTTCTTTAAATGCGGTAGTTTGCATGCTTAAAAAAGGCCTCAACGACCACCAGCGCCATACGATCAAAGGCAGAACTAGGGCTTCACTTATTTGCCGCATAAGATTTTCTTGTGTCCAGACTGGTCCAGACCTTATTTTCTAAGACCGTGCCCAAGACTAATATTCATTTTTAATTCAGTGAAATTTTTAATAAAAAAGTAAGGTACATAAAATAACAGATTACAAAAGGATCAAGGAAATAAATGTTGAAATGGTTTTTTAGAAAGATAAACATCAAAATATACTCTATAGTTTTTATACAAAGTGTTTATTATACAAAATGCAATTGTACAGAGTGAAAATTATGTCAATTTATTCCATTTTAAAGTGTTCTTCACAAAAAATAAACAAGTTAGGAAAGTGTACAACATCACAAATGGGCGCGTTTCATGCAATGGAGTATTAGAAAGCAATTATATACCTGTACGTAAGGGAAATAGCGTTTTAAAGTTCTTTTCTTCATCATAAATAATCCATTTTCTTCCTATTTAATAATATTACATGCACGTAAGGAAATTAAACGTTTGTTTGGGAGATTGTTTATGTTAGCAACAATGAAGTAACCATGCAAGAAATTTTCGAAGTTCAACTCGACATAAGACATTCTTGTTTGATTTTCTCGATAACAGCTACTCCTACGATAAAAATGTATGGGAAAGAAAATACTCTTCTTTACCAGTTCTATAACTTTTATTTGAAAAATATTTTGATATGAGCAATACTTCACGAGATATGACAAAAATTTAATTTTTTGTCACCAGTAAAGTGGTACCCCTGATTGGCGTACGTGATTCCTGTATGTGATTTTCTTCTTATATTTGATTGTAAGTCCTTAATATCAAATTTCATGATAATCCGTTCGGTAGAAGCCGAGAACGACGATAATAGGTGCTCACGCTGTAAGCGAAATGCGCCTAAAAATGAACATTTTTTGATCAGGTTGAGTCCACCTGTTTCCTTTCTGAACCTATTGGGTTTTCATATAATCACACTAACAAAAAGCGTTGAATTTGGCGATTTAAAAATTTTCCTGTTGCATTATAATTATTTTAAATTATAAATTGGTATTTTATAAAATATAGGTTCAGGGTATTTTGGGGGACCTACAAGCTGGGAGCCCTGATGCAGTGCATCAACATTGTGATTTCCAGTGGATCAGGGGAATAACTTTGGGCCACATCAGTTTGTTTTAGATTAGGACAAAGAAAATTATGGTAACTAGAACTATGCTGGTATAAATGCATATGACTGCGAGGTAGATTATTTTTTAAAATTCATTGATGCTACTCTTAAGAACCATATTGTTACTGAAACAAACAAATACAATAAGTCCCCAACTTACACTGTTAATTCGTTCCGAAGGTCACCGTGTAAGTTGAAAACCGTGTAAGTCCAACAATGCTTAAATACGATATATTTTTTGACATATACGTTCGTTTCAATGGATAGTTTTGCAAAATTTTAATTTCTTTTAAAAAATACTTGTCAAAAGATGTATCAACTCCAAACAATACATTCCCAATAAAAGGCATCACTTTGGA
Organism: Uropetala carovei; assembly: GCA_036926305.1. Lineage (NCBI taxonomy): Eukaryota > Metazoa > Arthropoda > Insecta > Odonata > Petaluridae > Uropetala > Uropetala carovei. Next base: position 1,854,831 of record JAXCHB010000105.1, on the reverse strand, counting down.
TTAAAATTATTTGTATTCTGAGACTGCAAAACAGGAATAATTCTAGATTTGATTTTGGACATAGGTATAAGCACAAAAAAACCACAGAAAACCTAACATAAGAGTGTCGGGTGCTTTGGTGAAGATGGTGATGAACAGATATATGGGGAAGGGTCATACAAAAAAACTTACCCTCTAACAAACAATTATCAAACTTGATGCAGAAATTAATTACAGACAGAACATGGGTGAAGTTGGTAAATTCAACATGATGATTTTCTTTGTTGTATCAAGTGGTACAAGAAAAACTTTTTCATTTGGTGGACAATTCCAGGTACAATACTTACAACTTGTTGCAGCAATGATAATAACATGGCAGCTGCAAAAAGAACTGAAAAAATTTTAGGAGAATATCAACTTGTGTTCAGGAAAGGAAAAATAAGAAGAGTTGTGATAGGGTTAATGAGAATAATGATGAAGAGAGAATTACACTATAACCAGGATATAAATATTTGCTTTATAGACTGGGAAAAGGCATATGATAAAATAGAATGGACAAAATTAATGCAGATACTGAAAGAAATTCAAGAAGAATGAAAAGATAGAAGACAGGTAAGAAATCTGTACAGGAAATAGAAAGTAAGGGTAAATTAAGGTGAAACCAAAAATATGCTGTTAGAAAGAAGTGTAAGATAAGGATACACTATGTAAAATAAAATATAAGCAGAAAAGCTAATACAAGAAGCCTTGGAACAAACCGAAGGACTGAACATAGGAGAAAAAAACATTAAAACAATGGGTAGCTAATTGTAGCATATGCATGGTGTAGTATGACCACTGCCATCACCTGAGGTTTACTGAGTGTCAGGAGGCACTGAGATAGAGAAAAACACACATATATTCTTTAACATTTACTCTGCAACAATACCATATCTCATTCTTTCACGTATCACCACAAATGATGGCCTCCAAATGACTCTATACCCTATGCTCCTCTTTGACTCACTCGCACCACTCTCATCCCTGGCACTCTTTCAGAATCAGACTCCCAATGTGCATTTGGAGGTGGTGTTCTTTGTCCCCATCCAATTGGAAGAAGAAAGGAAGAAATTCTTCTTGTCTCCAAATGTGTAAAGGAAGCGTTTTGGACCGTCCACAAAAGAAGCTAGGCAGCAGAAATTAGATCCACTGAAGACCTTCCGAAAAACACAGTAGGAGGTGAAGACGACCCTCCAATGCCCCAGATCCTCTCTCCCAACTAGGGCTTCCAATTAACCAAAATTTTGGCTAACTGGTTTTTTGGTTAATTGGTATTTAACCAGTAAAAATAGAAACCCTCAATTAATTTTTAGATACATTTCAATAAATTTCAAAGGAATACAAGAAAAACTGCTTACTTTTTGCTGTAAATAAAATTTTTTAAAGAAATTCAAGCTCATTCAATGTTTGGTATAACAAAATTTTGAACGGAATACAAGAACAACAAGTTATATTATATGATTTAAAAATAATGCTTTATAAATGAACAACATTCAATTTTTTGTATGTACGAAAACATTATTGTTTGTACAAAAGCACAAAAGAATATAAGAAAAATATTTATTAATATTTAAAAAATTATATTTCAGGAATACAAGAGCATTATGCATTTTGTATTGCATAGAACTATAAATTTTGCTTGAAAAGTTATTAACCACAGAAAAGACTCCTTCATTAGCTGTAGAAGTAGGCTGAATACTTGCAATTGCATTGAAAAGGTTCTTCAAATTGGGTGTTCAAGTGCCATTACTTTCAAACAGCTTAAATTCCTTTTGCAACACAGATCAGGATTCACTCACCAGCAATTCAGGAACTGCTAAAATTAATGATAAGCTCTCCTGCATGTCTTGAGCTAGAGTAGAAAATTCTGCTACCGTCGATGTCATGGATTGCAAACTTGGCAGTATATTAACTTGTACCACAGAATTGTCATTTGGTGATATAAAATTAGGAAAAATCCTTAGCCTTATGTCTCTTGCATAAGATAATATCATTGACTTTGGAGCATAAGAAAATTTCTCATTATTCATTGACTTTGAAACATCCATTTTAAAGGTATTTAAAAAGAGAAATTAATTTTTTTTTATTTCTGCGTTCTGACAATCTCTTTTTTAAAGCTTCATACATTTCCAAGCTGAGATGATTGTTAATTTGGTGAAGCTTTTGGAATAACAATATGAAAATACCTTCTGCAATCAAAAGTGTTGCATCACTTTTACTTAACTCCTGTATGGCTAGTTCCAGGGGTTTCAAAGAAACTGCAGGCCAGATAAGGAATGGCGAGAGGGGAGGGTATCAAGGGGGTGGGGGACCACTCCAAAGTTCAAGCTCAAAATTCAAAAAATTTGGTTAATCGGACAAAATTAACCGGTTAAAAAATAGTATGAAAATTCGACAAATAACCAGTTAACTGGGTATGGTAAAAACCAATTTGGAAGCCCTACTCCCGACCTCTCATAAATGGAAGAATAATCCAGTCATTCACCTGACTTTTTACATAATACAAGAAGTGGAAAAAATACAGAAAATGATAAACTGATAATCACAATATGCAAATGTGGAATGATATTATATGGGAAAAATCTAAGGTTATAAGGATGTCGAAGGATAAGGAACATAGGATGGATATTAAAGTTGATCAAAACATATGAGATATATGGGAAGTATTGTTGTCAGATGGAAAGTGTACAAAAGAAATGAGCTATAGAGCATTCCATCTTTAAGTTCAGTATTGGGTAAATGGCGCGCGGTGTTGCCACGTCTCACTACCCTAACGCCAGCAAAAGTCTGGTAATTTAAAATTTAATGTAAATGTAAATTATTAAGTAAATGCTATTGTTATAATTTTTGCCATAATACACGATTTTCTAAACCAAAACAAAAATACTGCATAGTAAAATTTCTCTCCCTACGTACTGCATGTTGTACACGTGGCTGCTATAGTGCCCCAAACACTCCGGCAGTCCCAAAACACTCATAAAAGTGAAAAAAGGAGCTTAAAAGAATAGAATCCCTTTGAAGTGCCCTTGTTTTCCCTATGCACTCAGATTTATTTTTTCTGTGCTAGCATTCAATTGTCTAAACCAGTCTTCGGTAGTCCTTTATCTTGTGATGTAAAGTTACCTACCCTTGCAAAAATGTCAAAATAGTAGAAAAATTAAAAAATATTTTTGTTTTATAACTGGAAAAATTACTCATGATAAAAATGTGATAATTTCTGAACAAATAATTAATTAAAGAAAAAAATTGAAATTTTATAAATTTACAAATGGCGTAAGTTCGTTAATATTGTAAAATATCCATTACCAACTTCACAGAACATCATATCATAACAAATAGATCAAGAAAAAGTCAAATTCAAATTATTTGAAAGAAAGGAATAATTCCCCACCAGCTGAAAGATATGAAAAATTAATTCTCCAGTTAAGGGGTTAAATGTCCTTCGACCTGTGGGATTACATAGCTTGATTTAAATGTGTTACGTGATTGAGGGGTTTATTATGTTAAATAATGTTTCCTTAACAACAGCAAGATATATTATGCCGTAAACTGCCTAACAATAAAAAATATATTTTCCCAATCAAAAATTATTTCATTTGAAAGGCTATTGAAATCATAAATAAAAGTTTAAATAGTACATATTTAAAAAAATGCATAGTTTACTTTGTAAATAATAAATTAGCATTGTAGTTGCCATTTGCATTTTTATGCATAACTCAATAAATATTTTGTTTAGAGAAAAATGTATAGAATAAAAGTTGTATGGTGTTTTAAAATAGGTAATCATTTTATGTTCTAAGCTAATTCGCGTAAAAAGCTCCCAAACAATGTAAATTGGTATTAACAAAATCGTAGGATAGTTAATTGGATAAATGCGAGTTCGGACGTGCACTGTGTTCACGTCTTATTTTTGGATTAACTTCCTCGCATATACTAAGGTTAGATGTAATGTGATCAGAGGAAAATAGTTAAGCATGTTTGTACGAGAATAATTGCTCACAAAATCCCTAAGTAAAAACAAGAACTGGATTATTTTATGCTAATCACTATACATAATGGAAATTAAGTTGCAATTGAGGAAATTTTTACTTGCCCAACATTACAAATTTATTTGCTTCTTTTTTAATCTTGTAAATTGTCCTCTGAGATAGAGGTCTGCATGGGCTGGGCCTGGGCTGGGTAAGGCTGAAAAGCAATGGGCTCGGGCCAGGCTTGTGCCTAGACGATTTATCTGATGCCATTCCCGTTCGGACCGCTTCGGACCAGTTGAGGACCCAGTGGATCCCCCTCATGTTTGCGCCACTGTGCATTGTTTCGTCTTCACTATTTCTTTTAGGGAGAGTTCTCCATTCTCTCCTTTACAAGTGACACATCTCCCAGGCCGCCACTAGAGCACCCACGAATTCCTACCAACCGACCAACTCTTAAACAACTACTTAATATCACCATCAAGAGGGTTCTGTTTGCATTAGGAGATAGCAGGATCTTTGGGAGTCTTACATCCGAAGCTTCATTCCCTACCTCTACACCTTATCCCATTACTCTCCCTTTTGTATCCATAATTGGTCGTCAGTTCGCTCTGGGTAGCAGATGATATTGGTCTTCCATACTGAAAAAAATTGACATACCTAATTTGTATTCTTCGTGCATTTCTGTGGTTTGAAATATATTTTGTGTTATTAAAACTTTTTACAAATCCCTAAAATACCAGGATGGATTCAATGAAGGAATTTTTTTTAAAAGGTGCATTTACATTTGAAATGCTTTGAAAATTTTTAAACATAAAAAGATACTTTATAAAGGGTATATGTTTACTGAAGAATGTACAAAATGTCCACGGTCAGTTTAAAATAATTCAGGCCTCGGGCCGGGTCTGGGTGCGAAAATGGGGTGGTCTGGGTGCGAAAATGGGGTGGTCTGGGTGCGAAAATGGGGTGGTCTGGGTGCGAAAATGGGGTGGTCTCGGGCCGGGCTTGGACTCAATTATGAATGGGCCAGGCCAGGCTTGGGTCGAAGATTTCGGCCCATGCAGACCTCTACTCTGAGACACACCACATAGCTTTCTCGTCCAACTAACAGCAGATGACAGGCTTTCATTAGACTCATTGAAGCAACTACTAAGAACATTCAATATTGTTTGTTTTTCCGAACTCACCTTGCTTTCTTTTCCTCGTTGAGACGTCCATTTTCTTACAAAAACCACAATATCAATATGAAAATACGTTCGGGGATAATCAACGTGATGTACACACACAATATTTTTAAAAAGGGGACACTATAAACATAAAACCTGCAAACACAACGTATCCCTACATTTGAACCATATTACACACTTCAGTTTGAAAACGTTTTGAAGAATTGTTAAAACAACTAATTTGCAATACACAATAAAACTGGCAAAATTTGTAAGTACTTACCAGCAAACTTATGAGCAGACAAAACAACGAAAGCACAAGATAGTCCAACTGCTGAGTCGTAACTGAGGGAAATGTGGGCGAGGGTGAACTGACCGGACCACAATAAAACTTTCACATTGTTCACCCTCCCCTTGGCGACCTAACCCCACATCTGGGTGCACCAAAAATAACTTCAAACATTTACCTACAACTTTCTCGCTTAGACCATGAAAGTATCTTTATAAATAAAAAAGTTTCCCGCAGACAAACTTTTTCAAGTCAGGCTGGAACACGCAAAAGGAACTTTTATAATTAAATGCAGAAAACAAATATTTAAAATCAATTTATTAAACTTTCAGTAGCACCATTACGATCCTTAAAAATTCCTGAACCTAATGCAAAAAACTGCATTACATTATTTTAAAACAGAACGTATATATCATCGATTGAAACAAACGTAACCGTAAAATGTCCATTTCAGGTCAAATATTGTTTATCGCATTTTGTATAGAATATAATTTTTAGTTTTCATTTAAAAGTATATCATCAGATTCTGCGTTAAAAATAGCTCAATTAGAAATTTTGAATTTTTATTTTAATGCAACTTTAAATTATTAGTGAGATTTGGCAATCCCGGTGTCATAGAGGGGGGACGATTGGGTTTTTAAGTCTGCAGGAGAGGGGAGAAACGATGCCGCTTGAAACCGTACTGAAACTTTAAGATGGAACGCTCTATGGAATAAGTATGGCAAAAGCAGCATTTAACAGGATGGTACTTTTGGCCAGCAAAATGAACGAAGAAATAAGGAATTGGTTTTATGAGTCTCAGGAATTCCCCACCACGCTCAGGCCTCTTTAATTACAAAGATACTAAAAATGCAGCATCGAGTTTAAATTTTTCAGGTATACATACGTAGATTGTTGCACTAATTCAAGTTTTGTCATCTACCGTATCAATTGCTAAATTTTATGCATGAATAATAAAAAGAAAAACATGACGTAATATTCAATGTTGAAATTTTCTAGACTTGACCTCAACAAATGTAAGAGTAATACCCCGCTATATGTCGGAGATGTGTTCCTGAAAAATGTGACTTATAATGAAACAACATACTCGTATAGCAAAAAACAGATTCCCATAAGAACTATGATAAAACTTAGGGGTTACGTTCCTGGCAGATATTTTGTGACACATTTGTTTCCCAAATAATACATATCAATACAGTACATTGGACATACTATGTTACCACTATGTATTTACCACTCATTGCTCTAGGGTTTAATATACATTTAATCGTAACGAGTAACTAATTGCAATAATAAATTCAGAAATCACCGAAAATAACTGACTATAGTGTGATGGAGCAGAAAAACTGTTTCTTTAGTTACATGTATACTGATATGCACTTTAAGAGTACTTTTCAAGCAGATTTTGCAATCCAAAGTATATCCAATATCTTATGAGATATCAATGCAAATGTAAACACACAAAATGTTAGACACAACTGTTCACAAAGCTCTCTTATAGCTGACTGCCACTCAGAAAGAGGTTTTTTCCCATCGTCATTAAAACTGGGACAGCCCCTTTTATCCCGTGTATCTTGTGAACCACCTAACCCATCGTGATCTCTCAAACACATGGCCAGCAAATGTTTATTCTGTTTACGATTTTACACAAATTGATAAACATGAAATTAAATTAATTCATAAAAATAATAATAAACATGAAATTAAAAGCCGAATAGAGGATTTTTATTGTTATAATTTATGCACCGCAATTGGAATTTCTGAAATTTTGCTTTCAGTATTTCCCAAACGACGTATATGCAAAGTGACATAACTTATAACGAAACAAGTTCCTTAATTGATTGGCAACGTATATGCAAAACAACATATAGTGGAGTTTTACTGTATATTGATATATGATTACACTTGGACTAATCCACAGATTTATGGAGACAATTTCAGATATAGAAAATCAAAAAAACTTTCAAATAAGATCAAAGACCAAAATGAGCATAGTGCAACAATCATACTATTTCTTTTACACGAGGAGCTAATTAATGTTGTTAATTCTTTGATGATAAATGGCTACACTATTTCAAATTAGGTCATCTTGTCCAAACTGTCCTACAAATGTCATTTGTAGGGCTTTAATTTTTTTGTCTTACATCACCTTTCTCAGAAAGTATGTATATATGCAGCATAGATTTTTGTTATGATTTAGCACATTGTCAGCATTATATCAGTCTTTAATCATAGAAAAGTTTATAGCTCAGTACTAGTAGTCAAATAAAAGTCATGAAACATAACACAATGTAGTTTTGTCCCACGACAGTAATACATTTTATTTGAATGTGATTTTGGAAAAAGTGGTATAAACACCAAATTATGTTCTGTAAAATAACTAAAGCCAACATAAGAATAGAAGAAAAATAAGGGACCTCAAAATGTCTAAATACTTTAAATCTTCCTTAACAAACAACTTCAAAAGGAGGGATTAATGGTTACATAGTTTTAAAATTCAAATAAAAAGCAAATGCTACTAATTTTTAATAAAAATTTTTATGAATATGAGCAAACAGTATTTTCATGTTACATTATTCCTTATGAATCAAAGTTTTCTTCCCAGGTAGGGTTTCCTGGTCAAGGATTTTTTCTTACCTCCGCCCAAGAATTCTGCCAATGTTAACAATTTAATTAAATATTGGATAAATGTTGGCATTATAACCATGAAGTAAAAACTATAAGGTACATAATTTCTTGCACCACAAAATTCTATTTTTGATACAATTTTATTTTACATTAATTTGAAAGGATTAAAAAATGATAATACTTGAGAACCTCAACTATTTTTCTTACAAAATATTTCGTTACACAGGCTATAAGTGAGATAAATCATTCAACTAAGCTCTAATCCATAATACAATTATTTTTTAATTATAAAGTTGTATTTGAGTCCTTTTCTTCTGAATTAGAGCCATATTGTAAGAAAACTTCCTGAATTTATTTTTCTCTCTCTCTCGGTGCGTAAGCTTTACATATTCATTTATATTTAACAATCAATTGTATCTTACTAAACTTAAAACCATTACAAAGCACAAAACTTATAAAACATATTATAGCTTTGTTTTATAAGCAATGGCAAGACTAGAATCAGATCAAATATGCAAAATATAATTATAAAGAAACAGAATAGACACCAATCCTATCCAGAGTAAAGAAGATCCCTGACCTTATGATGTATATGCCCTTTGCCCAAAGAGGAAGCAATATCTTAAGGTTCCATCTTCCTATGGAAGGAAAAAACATCTCATTAAATTTAGTCTTTACTATTGCTAAAATCTCCATGATGCAACACAAAGTTCAGGACAGTATAATCCTGTTTTATTGAAAATATGTCATATTATTATACCTGACAAGTATACATAAGAAAAAAATGTCTCATGATGAATGTTTGACTGGGATACATCAGGAGCTGAAGTCACAACATTTGGGATCATTTGAGTATGCTCGGCAACTAGATCCCACTTGTTTTTGGTCCAAAAGGTCATCAGTGAAGGTAAGAGATCAATTGGTCTAAGACACATCATATCAAGTGTATCAAGAGTCAAGGGAATGATACAAGTGAGTGAGAGTTTTTTCCTTTTACTTTGGCTGAGCAACTACCTCAATACTAAAGCTGTTTGTTAGCAATAATTGCATATTAGTAATGAAATTATGTATTTTCATCAGTTTAATGCCAATTTCTCTCAGATGTAGAGTTCATATATCTTCATCCAGAATACTTGCTCTGAAATAAAATCTTTACTAAAGTAATTACACCTAATAAAATACTCTTTTTCAGTCAATATGGCAAGTATAAAATCTGCACCAAAAATACTGCAGTTAACCATTATTTCCTTATTTCTCAAAAATAATAATTTTTTGTTCACAAATACAAATTTAGTCCAAAATAATAATGATTCTAACATCTTAGAACTCAACAACCCAAAAACATTATGATATTTTAATTACACAAAAGAGCAAATTTAAGACTATATGAAATAATGTTTTATTCCCCTATTTACATGAACATTTCATAAACATTGTTAAGCATACCTCTCACATGCTCATTTTCCCACATACATAAAGATTACAATTCAAATGCAAGGTAGACTTAATCAATATTGTATACTAGATTGTGCATACAATATCAATTGCTCAATTTTTCATAAATCCAGTAATTAAAGCAGCAAGTACAAAATGTTTTTTTTTCAATTAAAGCAAAGATACCAAAGTTGTCTTATTTATATGTGTTTACATACAGAAATTTACTGATAAACCTAAAAGGTTTCAGCTCCTTCCAAAAATTGAGATAACTGTTCGCTATTTACTGACATTCAACTGCAGGCAAAACAAACAATTTAACAAGTTTTTCTTTAGGTTTAACTTTCAATTACAACAGCCACTAGAATTCAGCTTCTGAATATATACCAACTAAGCAACTGCATTGTGTAAGTTAATAATGTCATCAAAGATCATGTCCAAAACATACTGTTTGATAAATGAATATATACAACAGTTTATTCCCCTTTGCTTCGCATGTTAACCTTTCTCCTTCTCCTTGATAAAAGAATAATGTAATGCTTCCACCACAAGCACCTGACATCACCACAAGAGCAGTTGAGATGAGTAAACATCTTGAAGGGTGGCATAATATCAAGGGATAGCTAGTGAGGAGGAAAAGGTAGAAGGTATTGAGTGATCAAATCATGGAGATGATTAGATCATCGACCTTTGTGTATGCAGATGGTTCAACAACACACTGTAGCAAAGACAGGGGATGCACACAGTTGGCAGCTAGCTTGGATCTTCTTGGTAGCTAGATTGCACAACTCTCTTCTCATTTTCCATCAACGCCCACCAGATTTGGAGTGAGCAATAAGCCACTGAAGAGTGATGTCAATGTTGTCTTTTTCCTTGCATGAAATGGAATAACAGCATATTTCTCGATCTTGAATGGCAGAGAGATTCCTTCAATATGAAAGTAAATTTTTTTATGTATTAGTTTATCAAATTCAGTGTGACATGACTTAAGTAAAATTTAACATAACTAGAAAAAACTTCATAAGAATGCAAAAAAATCAATAAATATCTTTAATATCAAATTTGTCATTTCTCCTAAAAGCCTTGTCAATTTTAACCCAAACTATGCCAGTTTTCAAATGACTTGGCGAATGAGATTTCGGCCGCACTCGGGACCGCTTGTATCTCTCCGCTGCCAGGAGGTGGGGGTAGGCCTCCTAGCAGAAAGCTCGAGCTAGATGTTGCCAACTCTACACCAGAATGTTTGGCGGGCATTAAAAGGGAATTTGCGAATAGAAATATTTTTTTATCGTATCTCACACATACCATGCGTGCTTAATCAAACAAGTGAATTTTGCCACTATATTCTTGATAAAAGATTTTATTATTTATAGTATTGTTACATATGCATTATTACAATGGGCACGCCAAGGGTTGTGAATATTTGTCTCCTTTCTCCTGCGTTCCTTAAGTTCTTCATTTTCCTGAGGAATACAATCCTCGCAATCACAACATCTCCCCTCTCCATTAAAAATTTCCTCCCATCCACAGTACATTTGTACTTGAAGCCAACATCTTTGAGAGTCCTCCACAATGACGATATGCTCCCTTGGAATTCGTTTTTTTTTTCTTCAATTCTTTCGTGGATATTTTCCAGTTTGGGGATTTCGCCCTAGTCGTAAAACTCCAAAACAGTCCTCCTCATGACATCCTTCTGGAAATCGTCCAGCTGTGTAACTGTTTTGGAGCGTGGTTTCCATTGCTTAATAGGAAATTTAGACAACGGTGAACCAATCTCTTCTATGGAAGCTCTCCCTGTAACAACGTCAGATATGATTATAATCATTTCGGGCAGAATTTAAGAAGGGCATCCTAATCATTATCATATTAACTACATTCTCGACTTTCAATTAGCGTAATTACTAAGCAACATGAAATACACCATTAAAATAAAACAATTATCCAGTAATTTTACTTATTAATTTCAAATATTATTAAATAAATATGATTACGTTCTCGAGCAATTCTTTAAATTCTTCTTTCGCTTATTCCACAGGCTTCAGCCACTCTCTTATGCACTTTCTCCAGAGAAGTAATTGGATGCCCAAGTTCCTTCTCCTTCTGAAAGTACTGCAACACGTTGTGCACTATCTTCTTGGTTTGACTTCCAAGAATTGTAAATTTCAGATTCTTCATTGCTTACGCACTGGTTATGCAGTTAATGCAATGCCAATTACAAAAATATTCAGTAACAAAATAACTGAATAACGAAGTACGAACGAAACAACAAACGAAATAACAAACCAAATAACAAGTAACTGAATAACTTATAACGAATGATGTAATAAACAGAATGAATAACAAGAAAATTGAATTAACAATGATAAAAAACAAAACATGTAACTAAAAAGCTCAACGAACGTAAAATACTATAATTGAGATAAAAACAACTTTAACTGCACAATTTCAGCGGCATAAGCACGTGGCAACACTGCACACTCAGACACGATGTCACCACTACGGAGTCCCGAGAAGAATGATCTCTCAAACACTAGGCTTCCCCTCCTCCTTTCCTATTGGTTTGCTCAGTGCCTCGTCCCCGTCCACTTTCTCTTCTAACCCCCCCTCTCTCCCCCCTCATCCGCCAAGTCATTTGAAAACGGGCATGACATAAGACACAAGCACTGTTATTTTCATTATATTTACAATCTCAACCATTATAACAACTCAATTATTTCAAGGATATGCAATTTGTAATGTGTTAATTTATTTTTTACTATTGCCACTAGACATATCTCTATCATCATTTAGGAAACTCCCATCTTCAAGGTAATTTGTAGACATGGCACTTTCAAATCTTTCCACTAATCTGAAACCATCAGACAGTGTTAAAATGCATCAAAGAGCTTAAGCACAACTTAGTAGAATTTTCTAATTATAATCACATAAAAATAAGGGTGAGAAAAGGAAAAAATGCCAAAACAATGCCTACAAATAATGCTATGTTTGTGGAAAAACCCGTTGTGCTTTTGATAAAATATTTTCATGAAAGTTATTGTGTCATTTTTCTACAATTAGAAAGAGTTGAAATAATTTTTAAGAAAAATCAACTTCAGAAAAATAAAATCTACACATATAAACGGAATAGTAATATCACTGAACCCCACATAGTACAAGCGAATACTGAAATGTGAGTTTATAACTGTGATACAGCAAAACATATTTACTGCTACTAAAAAACATACCGTATATTCCGGCGTATAAGGCGACCCAGCGTATAAGTCGACCCCTACTTTTTTGAATGAAAATACATGATTAGGCATATGTTCACCATATAAGTCGACCCCCACTTTTTCACTTAAAGATACTTCTCATGAAATCATTTTCAGATAAATTCAAAGTCATGCACACTCCAAGTTTTAACAAAACAGAAATAATAATAAAAATATATATAAATATTGGTTTAGAGTCTGCACTATTCTTCTTGAACATTCCATGTGATAGATGTTTTAATTTCAACCAATAAGAAACTGTTATTCTCTGAGAGCCTGAACCACTAGATAAAGTTTTTTATAATTCGATTGATGTCAGCTGCTAATGATACTATCGAAATAGTGATCGCGATCGATCTCTACGGTGACGAAATTCAATAAAATATCGCAAATATGTACCCCGCGCACCTTTTTTCCCAAAATGTAAAAAAATCGGTACAACTTACATCATATACTACTGCATTGTTTAGTTATCTTTAGAAAATGAAAATCATATGAGCCGGTTTTTAGAAAATCCAATTTTTGTTAAAGCTGCCCAAGAATAAACTAGCTTTATATTCATTTTTTGAGAAATATGAACTATCCTGTGTTATTGAAGACGTAAACAACTGTACAAAATTTGATCAAAATCGTTAGAGCCGTTTTTGAGAAAATCGAATTATTGTTAAAGTAGCCTAGCATAAACTAGCCTTATATTCATTTTTTGAGAAATATGAACCATACAGTATTATTGAAGACATAAACTCAAGTAACTGATCAAAATTGTTAGAGCCGTTTTTGAGAAAATCAAATTATTGCTAAATTGCCTAGAATAAACTAGCCTTATATTCATTTTTTGAGAAATATGAACTACTAGCAGAAATACCCAGCGTTGCCTGGGGAAATTTGGTTCAAATCCGATGGGAATTCTAGATGATACATGGTAATTAAGAATTCACTCGGCCGCCATTTTGAATAAAACGGGCAGAGAGAAACAAAAACCACATATGAATTATTTCTGGGAGCCCTCCACAATCATACCAAATTTGATTCAAATCAATAGTAGGACTTGGAAAAATACATGTAGTTTACTCAGTACCCGCTGTCCAATTACGGATAAGGAAGTAGTCATTTCTCACCTTTCACAATGTGTATAAGACGTAGAGTTACCTGTTCTTTGAGAACAGGAAGTTTATGAGAACAGTTACTTTATTGAACAGTTTAGGTATCAGAACAGTTCGAAAAGAACTGTCCCGTTCTTTCTGACCCATCTCTAGATGGCAATGCATTAGCATACAAAGTTATTTTGCTTTTTGTACAATTAATATAAAACATTTGGGATTAAAAAGTAGCATACAACCTTCCTATTTGTGAAGAAAGTACTTGTTGAAAGTTTGATTATTCAAGCTTTAACGGTGTGGAAATGTATAGATGCACAAACAAACAAACTCATAAATATATAGGAGATTGATCTTATATTTGTATTGAAAGTGACAAATATCAAATTTGAACTTCCTAAGTTAATTTACTCAAGAGTTATCATCGAAAAACCAAACCCCCACTTAAAATTTTTTTTGAGATACAACACATCTACTATAATATATTTTGAAGGGTGTGGTTGTTGGTTTGTTCATGGAACTCCTAAACGATAAAAGCTACAATAACCTAACTTAGTGAATGGTCAAGGTTTTGTTTCTGTCCGTCACTTTCATTCGAAATAGCAAATGATTTAATTATCGAACGTCACATATTTTGCAACTGAAATACAGGGATGAGTGTAGACTACTTTGAATTTGCACTTTAAAATTACATACTTAAAATCACGGTATAAACTTGAGATTTGGATACTTCTTTGCGGGAAAGAACATAGTTTATTATTATTGAAGACAGATTCCGAATTCTGGTCGAATTCGCGTAGAAATGCGGTTAGAATCAATAAAATATGTGATTTTATCAGTTTTATTACAATACCAATTATAAGCTACCTTGACAACTTCAATTGTCGCCGAAATTGAGAATTCAATGCATTTATATTGAGACTATATAGTCCCTTCTTACATTTAAGAGGAAGAGGGAGGGAGAGGGATCGAGGGGAAGGGAGCACGGGGAGTGAGGGGGAGAAAGGGAGGGAAAGGGAGAGAGAGGGAGGGAGAGAGAGGGAGGGAGAGAGAGGGAGGGAGAGAGAGGGAGGGAGAGAGAGGGAGGGTGATGGAGGGAGGGAGGAAGAGGGAGGGAGATGGAGGGAGGGAGGAAGAGGGGGAGGGGGAGGGAGATGGAGGGAGGGAGGAAGAGGGGGAGGGAGAGGGGGAGGGAGAGGGGGAGGGAGGGAGAGGGGGAGGGAGGGAGGGAGAGAGAGAGGGAGGGAGAGAGAGGGAGAGAGAGAGGGGGGGAGAGAGAAAGGGAGGGAGGGAGAGAGGGAGGGAGGGAGAGAGGGAGGGAGGGAGAGAGGGAGGGAGGGAGGGAGAGAGGGAGAGGGAGGGAGAGAGGGAGAGGGAGGGAGAGAGGGAGAGGGAGGGAGAGAGGGAGGGAGGGAGAGGGAGGGAGGGAGGGAGAGGGAGGGAGGGAGAGAGGGAGGGAGAGAGGGAGGGAGAGAGGGTGGGAGAGAGGGAGGGAGAGAGGGAGGGAGAGAGGGTGGGAGAGAGGGAGGGAGAGAGGGAGGGAGAGAGGGTGGGAGAGAGGGTGGGAGAGAGGGTGGGAGAGAGGGAGGGAGAGAGACGAGTAAGGGGGAGAAGGGAAGGAGAGGGTGGAAGGGAAAGGGAGTTTATACGTTACTTTCGAATTTTCAGTGCAAGATTTTCTTCCTTCATTCATTTAAATAGGAAAATGCGGAGCGGTTTTCTTCATTTTTGCTTTATTCGATGGTTATAACTGTGTACTATCTTATTCTTGTGATGCTTACATGTTACACAGTCAAAGTTTTAGGTTCACTAAATCCGTTGAAATTCAACAGGCACTCCAGCTAGTAGCATATATTTTAAGCTAGACCAGTCTAAAGATACGTTGCAAATTTTATAAAAATTCGACCAGCCGCTTTTGCGTGATGCGGTAACATACAAACCAACAGACAGACAGACTTTTTCCTAAAATATTTACCCAAATTGTTTTCCTAAAATATTTCTTATTTATACTTCTTTGATGTAATCAACCATTAGCTTGAAATCAGCGATTTCTCTTACTGGTGCTCCCTCCCACAACTCCCCATCCCCTTAGTCTGATTTTGCTCATCTACAAACTTGATCTTATAATTGTATTGAAGGTGACAAATATAAAATTTGAACTTCCTAAGTTAATTTACTCGAGAGTTATCATCAAAAAACCAAATCAATGCCCCCCCCCCAAACCCCCACTTAAAATTTATTTTTAGATACCCCACAGAGCCTATATTTTAAGCTGGACCAGTCTAAAGATATGCTGCAAGTTTCATAAAAATTCAACCAGCCATTTTTGCATGATGTGGTGACAGACAGACAACAATTCTGCAAACAGGTTCAAACGTCTTCTTGTGATGGAAAACACACAAAAAAAGTAAAACCCCGACAAACAAATGTACAGACAGAGGTAACAATTTTATTTATATAGATGCAGTATTATTGAAGACATCAACTCAAGTAACCGTACGAAATTTGATCAAAATCGTTAGAGATGTTTTTGAGAAAATCGAATTGTTGTTAAAAATGCATAGAATAAACTACCCTTAATTACTGAGCAATGTCAACCATTTCTACATATACTCTGCTCAGGATGATAAAATGCCTAAGTACGAGATTTCATTCATTTTTGCTCTACCGTTTAGGCTCCAGAGCCAGTAACAGACAGACGGCATCGCAAAAACCACTTTTTTGGATTCAGCGACACCTAAAACGTATATTTCCGTAAAAATCTTGAGGTCGAATTTTTTCGCGATAACAATACTTTCTCAATACTTCGTATGAGAAAGTAAAAACAGACCGTGTCATACATGAAGATTTCTGACCAAGTTTTCAAAATTGCGAGCTCCGATAGTAAACTTACTGCAACACGCTTGCATCTATGTTTATATTCGCAAAAGATGAAGAATTCTACAAAGTTTATGCATACCTACACGACCAAGAAATGTTTACGGTTTAAATGCACGGTTTATACTGCTGTTGGTGCATCTTTTTATTGAGTTTTAAGTTTAATATTGTTACTCAAAAAAGCAGTTCTGTCACTCTACCTACATTTTTTGCCGGAATAAGTTGGCATCTGGTATCTGTATTCACCGATCGTAAGCCGCTGATGCTCCTTTAACCTGGGAGAGAACCATAGTTCCCTCTAATTTTTTTCATCCATTGGCAGAATGAATATCACTATGCACGCCTACATGATGCTAGTGCACGGATGTGCACCAGAGTTGATGCAGCCATTCCGATATATTCTAATTGTATGATATACACATTCATGCACGCTTGAAAAATTTAGTGTGCGGCACTTCAAAAACTCTTTCACGGTTTAGAGGGAACCATGGAGAGAACACACCTACGGGGAATCCCCAAACTTTTTTGATTTTTTTCTGATTTTCCGCCGCTGTAGACATCAACTTATTAATGCACAAATTAATTTTTCTCTATGAACTGGTCCAAAAATAGGGATGCATGTGATACACAAGGATGCGGATTACGTAAATACAGTATTAAAATTAATTATTATAAATATTCTAAAATAAATGTCATATATGTAAACACTGGAACAGCTGATTCAAAATAGCGATCACCTCTACCGAAAGATCAACGGTCTTCGTAAATATCGATGTTATTCATCAGTAATTTAAGGTTCACATTTTATGTTTGGTGTATAAGTCGACTCTAAGTTTTAGGAAAATTTTTTTAGACTTCAAAGGTAGACTTATACACCAGAATATATGGTAATTCTTTATGAGCAAGTCACAATGTCAAGCTGGCTGAACATGTAAATCTATGTCCCCACACAGTGTGTCAAATGATTACAACAAAACAGATTATTAAAGAAGACAAGATAAGTAAATTTTGATAAAAACAAATACAATACAACTTCTCAAGTCTAATATTCTCATGACAGGAAAATATTGGATTTTATGAATTTCCTAGATTTTAGATACCTACGCCAAATGAATAGGTTAGCTTTAGAAAGCTTGGAATCATTTCTTTTGCACCAAATATGTTAGTGTTAAAACTGATCAATATTTAATAAGAAATCAAAATATCAAACAAAACGTAAAGAATAAAGAAGTTATCATTTCATGTACTTATTATGTTATCATCCTCTTTCTCGTTTCCAAATTGACAAGCATTCAAAGAGGATACTGTGGATTTACAGAGACAGATGAGGTTGGGTAGTTTGTTGGGATAGAAGTGATGGAGAATTTATTAGAGTACAAGAAGTCATGGTTTTGGGCTATATTTTATAAATACTGTATTTACTTGTACCATACACACCTTTTTCCTCAAAATGTCGGCAAAAAAAGGGACTGCACATCATACATGAAGATTTCTGATCAAGTTTTAAAAATTGCGAGTTTCGATAGTAAATTTACTGCAACACCCATGCATCTATGTTTATACTCGCAGAAGACGAAGAATTCTACAAAGTATACACGTATCTATATGACCAAGCAAACATTTGGTGTTTAAATGCATGGTTTATACTGCTGTTGGTGCATCTTCAAGATTGAGATGACATAACATTTTTATAATATTAAAGCTGTACATTTTAAATGTTTTAAGTCTATTATTGTTACTCAGCATAGGCAGTTCTGTCATTAAAAATTTACTATTAATTTCTACCTATACTTTTGCCGGAATAAGTTGGCATCTGGTATGTGTTTTTGCCAAATTCATCGTGAGCCACTGACGTTCCTTTAACTAGGGAGAGAACACACCTACATGGAATCCCCACACTATTTTGATTTTTTCTAATTTTCTGCTGCTGTAGACTTCAACTTATTCCAGCACGAATTTATTTTTTCCCCTCTGAACTGGCTAAAAAATAGTGGTGAGCTTCGTTCACAATGGCATGGGTTACACGAGTAAATATGGTACAGTAAAAACTCGTTTTAACGGCACCCATTCTAGCGGCAAACACGTTCTAACAGCATCTTCGGTGAACTTACATTTTCCAATTGTCTAATAGATGTAACCACAGTCATGACTGATCTTCTGTTAGCTTAACCACATATTGCTAGTTCCTCTTCTGTTTCAAGGTGTCAACAGTCGTGAGTACTGCGTAATAAGTTTATTTGTTATTAAACTCATTTTATAAACATTTAAAGATACCCTAAAGAACATGAGTAGTGGCAGCAGTGGTAGAAAATAAGAGAAGCGAATGGTGCTTACTTTATGACAGAAAATTGACATTTGTCGTCTGGATAATGGGGTAAATAGATATATATTAATGAACGAGTACAATATAAGCTCATCTATGATATATAGTATTAAAGCAAGAAAACGGCAACTTCTAAAATATTTTTGCTGGATCTGAGACAAATAAAAATATCCAAAGATGTAAAAATTTAAGGAAAACAAAGCTATAACAATTGGATGCATTATTATACGAGTGGTTTAAAGTGAAACATTCTGAAGGTTTCCCAATCACAGATCCACTATTAACTGAAAAAGCGACGTATTTTTTCTGATGGGTGGCTATCTCGTTTTAAACATCGTCACAGGATACAAAAACTGGATGTTTCAGGTGAACTTAAATCAGCTGATAGTGAGGCTGCACATTCGTGAATATATGAATTGTTGATATTTACTTTCAATGAAAAAAGTAAAATAATCTGTTAATTGTGAATAATAAATGATGGTTGTAGTAATAATGTTATTTTTGATGGACCCTTTTTGTTTCCAGAATGAGCATTACAAAAATACTAGGGCAGCCCTGGATCTCCGATCCTCAACACGATTTAAATAAACTGAAGGTTTAGTGAAATAATTTCTATTAAATAATTAATGAAATAAATGAAATGCAAATAATCCAAATAGTTTGGCCCTAGGTTAGATCTTCTATGTTCCCTATTCATTTGACGTGTTTCCTTATTACTTTGTCTTTCTTGTACTCTCCGCTCCTCATCTTCATGGGAAATCCTATGAGCTTTTGCATCTCCTTCTCTTTCCTACGATGCTCTTCGTTTGATCTCTGGCTCCTCTTCCTTTCTCTGGCAGCTGTAGCTGACAAGGGTCTTTTTTAATAGCCACCCCACTCTTAATTTTCTTGGCTATCATAGCTCAAGTTAGACTTCACCTACTATAAAGCATCAAAAACAATAAGTAAATATAAACTTCAAGTTCAAAGCATGAACTTAAAAATTATGCCTGGAGTGAGGGAAAGATATATGTTAATAAACTAACTATGGGGGTGCCAAATGATGGCTGACACTAAAAGTCAAGGAAGGACAAAATAAAAAATTACAACACATTTAGTAATACGGTATATACCCACCTATAACACGCACTGTTTCCTTAAAAATTTTGACTAAAAATCAGGGTGCATCTTACACGATGGTATATATTTACCAGGATATTTATTATAATGGACCGACGTTATAAAATGTCACCGATTTTGTCCATTCGATACTGGGATTATATTAAATGTTCTGATAGTACTCTCATGCATTTTCTCAGTAATAACTTGAACTAAAAACGTAAATTAATGAACAAAAACGCCAAATTTATTAAATAATTATACCTGACTACAATACAAGATATTTCAAATAAAGTAAAAATAATAAAGAACATTATTAAGCATCACAAAATCTAAGAAATTCTTGATCAATGCCCCATTCATCGGTGATGTTATCGGAATCATCTTCTGCAGAAGATAGCGTTACGTTCTCCACCGCGTAATTCCACATTGTAATTTCCTCATGATTACATTTATGTTGGTACTAACATGCGAATGATGGAGTTAGGTATATCAAATATATCGACCTCCACCAATGGGTCAGAAGTGCAGTTGAACTGCAACTATGTATTGTTTCGACTGATATTTAAAACTGTTGCCTTCACACTGGGAAACCGCTCAACTATGTAACAGCTCTTTTCGTAAATGGTGGATTTTTATTACCGACTTGAGTGAAGTGCTGTCTTACTTATTGTTATTACAAACTGAAGTATGTATATTTTCATTAATTTACTTATCTCAATGATATTAACGATATAATGAATAATTGTGCCATTTAATGATAAGCATGTGACAGAAATCGAATTCTAGAAACATATGTGTGCTATGTGCTGGTACATAAAAAAAATAGCAGAAAATGGGGCCAAAAACCTTTTATGTGTGGATATGTACAGTAATCAGACATTACAGGTATAAAATTAAAAATATAAATATCATATTCTAAGATATGTGCTTATTTGGTAACTAAATCTCATAGAGATTGCTAAAGCAATCTAAATTGATTATAAATTCATTCAATAAACTGACTTATGATGCTATTGGCAGAGATTGTGTTAAACAATGAATATAGAATTTAGTGAACCTATCTCGAAGGCTCCTGAAACATAAAATTAGCAATTCATCATGAAAGTTGTTTTAATAATTATTATTTTACCCCCTACGGACACTAGGTCATTCCAGAAAGATAGATAATTCTTTTGTAATAACAGAAGTGTAGACAATATATTTAATTTTACTGATAATAAGCCTCTTGTTTTTTAATACTATGCAATGAAGGAAAACACTGTTGGGTTAAGTGACATGAGCTTTCAATAAAACATTCTAATTTATGAAATAAACATTTTAATTTTTCCCATTTCACCATGGATAAAATTTTCCAAAGAATGTATAATAATTAAAATAATGAAATTGAACACTGAAAAAGGTTATAACTTACATTCTTTCTATGAGGCCATTCTCATCCAGGGCATGAGGTATGTCCCGCTTATTGCCCAAGACAAGCACAGGTATACCTGCCAGTTGTGGCTTATCCAACAGATTATGCAATTCATTTCTCGAAGCTTCTATCTTCTCTGTATCTGCTGCATCTACCATATACCTGGATGGAAAAAGAAAAACAAACAAGATTTACAATATATTAACTTAAGTGGAAAATACAAGTTTAGTGAAAAATAAATTATGAACTGTAAAACAACGAAAACAAAATAATTCCAATAAACCAATTTACTACAATTGATCTGGTGCAGTTTAAAAATAACAAACATAGATTAAATGTAACACTAGGATTATAAACAGGATTTACCTGCACTACCTAAGCCAGATGTTTTACTTTTAATGATGAAATAATAGATCAATAATCCTATACCTATTATGTTTAATTATTTCCTTGAAGAGGAAAACTGAATAGATGATAAAAACTATTAGCTAAAATTCCATCTCTAAATAATCAATGTACTTTCCAACGATGAGACATATTCAAAACAGAAACAATTAATTTTATGAATACTTGAATGAAAAAGTATCAAGAAAAAACAAGTACGGCATTACAGGTTGAGTGAACATGAAATTTTGTAATTAAATATATTTTAAGTATTAAAAAGATTTTTTTCTTAAGTAAAAAATAACCTATAAAATAATATCAGCAAAAACGAATACTCAGAAAAATATCTGCTTTCATTGAAGAAATTGATAACAGTAGTTCTTATAAAAGAGGCTCATCAAGTAACATTTAAAAATTTCATAAACCACAGTAGTTCTAATGAACAAAATTTATCCCCATGTTCCTGAAAACATAAATTTTATCAACTTTGGAAAGGACATCTCCTTTTCAAAGACTACAATATGGCAGATTCATGTACATAGCAATATTCAAAACTTAATTTGCCAGCTCACCTATGATTTAAATAAGTGGTACTTATATGTAACTTTTCCAGCTATAGAATGTTATTTCATATTTATTTAAAGCAACTTAATGAATCAAGTCATCCATTTATTACTGGAGGAAAAAACAAAAGATTAAAAGTGAAGTCATGACCTTTTTTTTAATGAGACCTAGTGGGTTCATTCCCTTTTTCAAATTTCAGTTAAAAAATCAAGAATTTATGTAGCATATACTTTATTTGTTGTGTTTGGAGTTTCCAAATTATAGATTTTCCAATTCTTTTCTTACCTGTCATATTCAACTAATCATCAATGTAAATGGGATGCATTTATGAAAAATCCCTCATTAAACATTCTAAATCTCAGCTTCTAAGTGGAGAGCTACATTTACTTATGTAATGAATTAGTCACCGTACAGTATAGGCATGCATTTCTTTAACTATATGTTCAGTTGTTCAATTTTTTATTCTCTCTAAGGAATCAATTTCTATAATATGATGAAAGCCTTGAAACTGCTCTTTGGCAATTAGTTGATATTTGGGTTGCATAAGATTTAGGATATGGTCTTCATTGAACTCATTTTAAAAATCAAACACTTCAGTAGCAATATAAGTATCTTTTCACTACGCAACTAATATAACTATAGTTTACTTTCTTATGATGTTAATTAAAAGAAAATGAATTTCAATATCACTAATATCTCAATAAGGACAACCCAAATTCATGGAATAGATGCCTGTATTTCAATACAATATTTTTTTAAGATGACTTATAATTTACATACCAAACATGTATGATCCCTGAAGTTTAATAATAAATTAAGTATTTCTAAATTGAAGCATCTCAATTCCTGACAACATGAAAGAGTAAAATATATATAAAAATGTAAGTAAAAAAAGTAGGTAAGCAGCTCATATTAATATACTACTATTATATTACTGCACATACGCCATTCATGTCTGTGATCTCAGGTCACACTAATCATCTCAAAATGTTCTAAGATTTAATTACAACTGTTATTAATTATGAAATTGATTAAATGCATCCATTTACAAGGCAGTGTGATATTGTATGCCTTAAGAAGTAACAAAAAACTATGACATAAATAATGTAAAACTAAAATGTTTGAAAATTTTTAACAAGATTACTTAAAGAACATGTCCTTAAAAATGAGTCACTACAATTTTTTTATTAGACATATGGAGGATATTTTTTCGATTAATTGGTAACTTTAAAGGGATAGTTGGAATAAGTTAGTTGACAAAATTCTTTAAAGTAGAATGAAAATACTCATCAACCATTTTTAATTGAAGGATATTCATCCTAAATTATGGAGAAAAGTCATCGTTACTGTGTGCTCATTGCTGGTATACATACTTCTTTCTAATTTTCTTTGAGCTTATAAATTTTCATGATCATAGAAGAAACTACAAAAGGTGTTTCAACAATGAGCAATATTTTCTGACTAATCAGCTGATCTCAGAATTACAAGGCTTTATATATAACTTTGATAAAACTAATAGGGGAGTTGTTGAGAATTAGCATTCTTTGAACACTAAGAAAATGGAAAAAGATGAGCTGGTTTTGCATGAAGAAATTTCAGTATCCTTTTCTCAATTATTCAGGTGCATTATTTTTCTCAAAATATTACTAAATAACTTTAGTTGCTATTACATTAATTTTTATCATCACCAATGACCTTATAGAAATCTGAATTTTGTTTTGGTAATTTTCCTAGACTGGTCTTTTATGCTTGTGAAGGAAGTATACGCCTTAAATTGACTAATAATACAGAGATCCATTACATATAAATACTTCATCAATTACTGAGACATACTATTCACTACTCTCTATATATACAGATTTTTCATCAATTTATAGCATCATTATCCCACCTAACATGTGTAAACAACACTGACTACTGACCCACAGCAGTAAAAACAAGCTGAGACTTCTATAACTTTTCATCTGTTATAAAGCTTAGTTTTATTTTTCATGTTTCATTACAACAGATACTTCTAGGTTTCTCAAAAAATCACTTTATTGATTTCTTTAGAAAAATACTTTGAAGGATACTAAATTTCCAAATTTTGCAAGTTATTTTTGGTATATATATATATATATATATATATATATATATATATATATATATATATATATATATATATATATATATATATATATATATATATATATATATATATATATATATATATATATATATATATATATATATATATATATATATATATATATATATATATATATATATATATACACACACACACACCAAAAATAACTTGCAAAATTTGGAAATTTAGTATATATATATATATATACCTTATTCTATTCCTAAGAAGTCAAAGCCATGTTTAAATATATAATATTTATGGACATTCTTATATCAAAGAATATCCTTCTTATGCAAACAATTCAGATGTACAATGGAAAGTTAGTACACAGAATGGATGAATTCACCATAGACAATGGCACCTATGGGAAGTTGGCACAGGTATCTTGAACTCATAGTTTTCAAAATAAAGGCATTTTCCATCTCCAGGGGTAATTTCTCAGTAGAGCATGTTCATTTGCTGCAAGGCTTCTTTCCAAATTCCTACTGACCCTTTCTTCTGAGCAATGGCATATTGTTTTGCATTTTCACTCTCAAGAAATAGGAGGCATTCCTCTTTCTGCTATAACATTCAAGCACTCTTCATCACAAGCTATCTTAGTGACTTGTGCCTATACTATTTCTTTGGATTAATAGTATGCCTGCTAAGTTGAATGTATGCACAAAACAATTTTTTTAAAGGTAACCAATCACGATACATTCTTATTCATGACAAACCAAAGGTGGCCAATTATGAAACACAAGACATCTTTTTTGGCATGCTAACAATTGAAAACTATTTTTCATTCTCAACATCTCTCATGAATTACTATACTTTAACAAAATTAGTGAATTTTATTAATAATGCAAATTAATAATTCAGCAGTACTTGTTAAGTATGCAGGAAAATTTGGCAAAACTGAAAATTCATGGGTCTCACCATCAGGTTACGGCTATGAAATAAAGCTTTAAAATGATTATCTACTTAATAATATATCCCATCATGTAATAATATAAATATAAACAAAATATTGTGGTTTCAGTTTGTTAAAAACAAAATACTAAATTAAGAAGTGTAAAAAAAACAAAAGAATATTAACAAAAAACACTTTATTTGCAATTTAAATATAGAAAATGTTTTTCCCTCACCTTCTACAATTTAATCTAATTGTAAGTAACAATGATGGAAAAAATTAAAAATTTTGTTATAGATAACTTATCTATAACATTTCAGCTTGGTCAACTATAGATTAAACTATTTTCAACAGCACAATTCAGCAAGTTTGACTCTGATAATGAAAGTAGAATTTATTCCTTCTCTATAGTATTACTTACCTATTTCACCAAGATTAACATTCATATATAAAATAAAAAACATCACAAACCCTTTCTCTGACTCAAGTTTTTTCAAGCACATTTTCTAATATGCTTTAATCTACATAAATGACTCTCAATTATTCAATTTCTTAGGTGAAAAGCTCATCAATTTTATACATCTGACAATTGTATTCATTGAACAAATATGGAGTTGAGTCAATTTACATAAAATACTAATAAAGGTAAAATGACTCTAATGGTCTTTTAAAAAGGGTTTAAAAGGCACTGACTACATTGGGCATGAATTTTAGGAATATCTTCCATCTGACTAATACCTATACGTTAGGTATGTCAAACAGGATTTTTATAGTCTCACTGGTACTTTTTTATGCCAGAAAGGTATATAATAATTACATGGAAGATTTAGCAATAAAACAAGACAAGTAATTTTTATGTAGTAGGCTAGGAAATATTTTTAAATATTGTCTTCAATGAACAACTAAATACTACATTACAAAAACAAAGTATGTTTCCACTGGAGCCCTGCTTAAACACTCGGTGATTTAAAAATGAATTACTCAGCTCCTCTTATTTCTGGAAAATAATTGATTAACAAGGTAACTCTTTCAACAATAAAAATATTGATTAAAATAGCTATAAAGAAGCCACCCTCAACGGTAATTCATAAATTTTTTACTATAAAAAAACTGAATCAATCAGACTTACCAATGAAAATGGCTGATTTATAGCTGAAATGATGATCAGGCATATCCAACCATTTTATGGTTAAAGGACGTATCCACATAAAATGGCTTTGCAGCTCTCCTAGGAAAACTATGACTGCAGCATATCACTGATGCATCAACAGGTTTAACATGTTAGCCATTGATGATGAAAGGTATAATCGATTCTATAGACTTAATCCACAAATTAACAGATTGACTTGATTAGTTTATACAGTTGGTTCTGCTTATTAGAATTGGTGGTTAATTGATTCAGCCGCTTTATTGAATCAAAACCAGAAAACCAAAACCATTTTGTAACTAACGTTTTCAAAAATCTCCCCTTACTGGAATCACTTATTTTGGTTTATTGAATCACACGGCGATGAATGAATGTAAGGTTGTTTACCTAAGATTGCTAAATGCTACAGAAAAGCAGATTTTCTTCACATCGAGAAGAAATGAAAACCGAAGAGGAGGAAGTTGAGGAAGAGTTCAGTGGATTGAATTCGATAGATGAGGAAATTGTTGTAGCTACTGTTGACAGAAGACAACATTGTAGATTCCGTTCAAAATAACAATTCAAGTGTTGATGAAGAAGTGTAGGAAGATGTATACTGCTTACTGCTGAAGAAGTCAGATGTGCTTTGGCTGTCCTTAGAAAAAACCTAGAATTGAGAGGAGGACTGGCAGAGAAGTTTGGCCATTTATACACGATGGAAGATGACTCGATTCCTCATCTTAAGGAGAACATGATTCAAAGGACTCTGGATAACTATTTTAAAAATAACATGAAAAGTGAAATTTGTGTTTAAAATTTTATTTGTTATAATCTTTCTTATATAATATCTAAAAACTTAACATAACCATGAAATTATAATATATGAAATGGATGTGAACTTTATTTTAACATTTTCTTATTTTCCATAAGTAAAATACGCAGCCTTCGGATTATTGAATCAGCCGTTTAATTGGATCAAATAACTGTTTCCCGACTTGATTCTAATAAGCGGAACCCACTGTATTACATAGTGTGGCTCAAAGTAGTAGCAGTTGCCTTTTTCACTGTAAAACTGGATAACAAATAGGTAAAGTGCTGAATGCTAATTCTTAATAGTATAAAATATAAATTTCTTAAGTATAGTTGAATTTCAGCAGAACCTTTTATGGAGTTATATATGTAATTTATTGCACTTCAATCCAGTACATACTAAAAATTTTCCTAACTGAATGTTAAAAACTTCAATTCAATTTCCAGAATTCCATATCTGAAATTTCAATAATGCTAATTAAAATATATCTATTATTTACAATAATTAATTGGAAATATATACTGAAATATACAAGTTTCATAACTGTGGCACAGTAAATATGTCATTTATCACTGTGATTAAATTTAGTTCCTATACAATATTTTTCACACAATATATAACCCTTAAAAACATTACTATGCTTATACAATTACTTGTAGGATGCATTTAAAATATATTGAACTTTTAAAAATTATCTTAAATCTTTTTGTAATTCTCAGACTCTAAGAACTATAAATTTATAAGGCACATGTGTAACTTTTAATGGACTAAAATGACATCTCATGTGTCAAAAAAATAAAAATATTAAGTCCATTATTTTTTAAAAATAGTTAGATATTAGTGCTCTGTAAATGTTTTGATACAACTATATTTTCATAAATATAAGCTTAATGGAGAAAGTTCCAGAGATTTAGAACAAACAAAGTTGACAACATCATCAAACAGCTTCCTGTCACTGTATCATAAATAGCATTAGGAATTACAAGAGAGATAGAATGGCAAAATTGACAACTATCATTAGGAGAACCAAAACTTAATCAGTATAAAGATAAAGTAACTCCAAACTGGAAGAATATACAACAAAAATGAAATAATGAGCAATTTAAAATAAAATCAATATACTTCTGGTATACACATGAATGCGTAGTCTTCATCATAAAACAAATACTAACCTGAAATTACTGCTTGAAACAACTTCAAATAAGTATTTCATTTGTAAGTAAGTCTCTTTAAGATACAAAACTCACAAAAACAATTTTCTCTACACGAATACAAGATTTTTTGCATGGTTTCATTTCTGTTAGTTAATAATTTTGGAATTCTTGGTCTAAATATAAAATAAATTAGCAGCAACGTATATTATACCAAGGAATGCATTAGTTTTTCCACCCATTTTCAACTTTTCTTGACAGTACCAACGGCATGGCGTTATTTCACATTTATGCAACATAAGAAATAAATAAGTCACTTCATTAAAAATTAACTCAATTTTAATAATTTTAACAAATAAATGTTATTAAAAATATAATTAAAGCATCACATACTATACTAAATATGGTGCCGCCCCTTTTGGGATGTTATTGGCTGTTGACATTATAGCAGAAGGAACATGATTGAAAATAAAACTAATTTTTAAATGTTTACGTCAAGAATTTTTCCACAATACAATAAATGAATGTACTCACACTATGGCATTAACACCACGGCAGTATCTTTCCCACATGGATCGGAATCTAGGCTGTCCACCAATATCCCAAACTTTAATAGTCACATTCCCCTTTGTTATCTTCCTCATGTTGAAACCTACAGTCGGTATCATGTCTTCACTAAATTGCCCAGACTGGAAATTAATTGTTAAAATTTAATGTTCGTTTCTGCGATGTTTCGATTAAAGACAGACGACAGATTATACCCGGTATTAAATCCTAAATATAAATAAAATAGAGTTGAAAGATATATACGCATAAAATCTAAAGAGATTCATACCGCTATTACGTTGACAAAAGTTGTTTTTCCAGAATACTGCAAACCTACAAGTGTCAATTCCATTTCTTCTTTCCAAAATAAACTCTTAAACCAATCCAATATACGATTAATAAGGGCCAACATTTTGTACACTATCAATTTTCTTTGATTTGAGATAAGAATGTAAGTATTATACGTATATTTACAGCACCGACACAGCCTACACCATTAGTGAATTAATACGATCTGGTACGATCATACCCCTGTGACAAGCCCTGATCTCATTGGACAATACTGATCACAGATGTCATCACAGAGAAAACAAATCAGCTGTTGATTTAGCAACAAAATGCTAAAATATTTCAAAAGTTCCCTTGATAATAAAAATTTAATATACGAAATAATTTACTATTCCCTTGTCCTAAAATATTCATTCTAATTAATAAATAATCACCATTTAAAAAGTCGTACAGAATCTTGACGACAGACGACTCTTCTGTTTTTGGCGTACAATTCAAACTTCTTCCTTTTACTGAAACAAATGTTCGACAGAAGAATTCAAATTCGTTTTCTTTAGAAATCGCTAATATTCATATTCATTTGTTAATGAATAAATAAAAGATCAGAAATAGGTATTTTACAACAAAAGTTTGTAATTTTAAACGAAATATAAGTAAAAGAAACTTCAAGGATTAGGACGAGAAAGTATACAGCCCAAAAGTACCTTTCACTCAATTCAAATTTGGGTTTCCTCCGACTTTTGTGGCCGAATGGCATTTTGTTTAACATTTTGGAGACGATTTTATTGCTTTTTAATATATAATGCAAGAGAGCAATTTTCCCATACGCAACACTGTCTCTAAAAAATCTTAATAAAATGAAAGCTTATATCGTTTGGTCCGTCACGCTCGAAGATCACGGAGGGACGTACAACTACTGGAGATTTCAATATGTATACACGTGTTTGCATTCCATGCGGTAAATTTGTTAGATGACCAATTCATCGAGAAAAAAGTATGTTTTCAGCGTCGAGTGTTTTTCAACTTGATTCTATTGGGTGTAATTACTTCTTGTGCACGAAGAAAATACCATGGAGAAACTATGAGGTATTTAGAAAACGGAGGGCAAACACCTGTGTTTACATTGTGAAAACGCCAACGGCTGTCCATCCCGCCCGGTATAAGTTGGCCTTAAAGAGCATATTTAGCGTACGATTCGGGCCCGAGTTCGATTCTAGAAGTTTCATTCTTCAATTAGAATAAAATGGGAATTGATGCACCGTATTTTGTATTTACATTTAAAAATTACTTATAATCATCGTACGAAGTCAGGAGTTGAACCAAAGAACGCATAAGGGATTTAAAATTTATTTTTCTGCCCTCGATTTTAAAATACAAGTCGAATCGGTTAACAAATCTGTTTTGAACAGAAAAATTTTATGTTTGCACAGGTGAAAATCTTTCGTAGTCAAGTGTAACGACATTGTTGAAGATTTCATAAAATACGGTAAATATTCTCATAGAGCGGCAGTTACGTTCCTTGAAATCGCGTTATATGAAGCATTAAGTTAATAGGAAATAGGGAGTTAGGTCCTTGGATCTCACATTTTCTACATTTTTTAGAATAATATTTTGACCGGTATTTAAATACGTAAAATAACATCGTATTTACTCGCATAAACCACGCCATCACGTAATTCATACAACCTTATTTCTCAATGTGGAATTAAGAAAAAAATAATATAATAATACCGCGCGTATTTCACGCACTCAAAGTTTGGTCACGAAATTCTGAGAAAAAAGTGCGTGAATTATGTGAGTAAATACCGTATTACTTTCACTGCCATTAAGTCAAGTCTATATAGATGGGACTAATTATGACTAAAATGATTCATTTTCATTTTGGAGATGAGAATTATCACTAACGAGGAAAGTAATGGATAACAGATGAAAATAATTGACGCTATTGTCCACAGAGTAACGTGAATCAGAAAAAAATCCTGAATTTATCATAGAGAAGAAAAATTGAAGAATTTTTCACATCGCAACATCACAGTTACATACAAAACTGTGCAGATCGCGTTACTCGAAACTGTTACGTATGATTTAGTTTCTCCAAGAAGTAGCAGCTTCAAGTAACTGAAAGTGTAACAAATTCGGCCATAAAGTATCGCTGTTTATTTAAAAATGTAATTGTAGCTGGAGGATAATAAAACGCAGTAATATCCTTCCCTTGCTTATAACGTAAAATATACCGCGCTACATCAAGGGCTTTATCGCGGCACACCGGTTGTGGAGCTCTGCCGTATCAGCCCAATATGAGAAGCATATATATGTCGTACGCAACAAATTTATAAGGTAAAATAATTACATGAATCAATTTTCAGTATTTTTTCTTTAAAATGTATTCATTTGAACTACAGTTTACGAGAAATTTAAAGGTTAACTTTGGCTTTGACTTGTCAAACCGCGAGAAAATTTTCGTGAATTACTAATTAAGTCGTCAAGAGGATTTTCCATTCCACTTACTTTTGAATTTACATCTGTGTATATAGGCGATATTATGTAAATTATATTTATAAGAAAAATTGAACATTAAATTTCAGTTATAGTTACTTTGACTTGAGTAACTAATAGAGAAATCCAAATTGATACATTGTTGAAGAAGTATCGTCAAAAAGGGAGGGAGAGAAATAGGGAAGGAGAAGAGGAAATATCAGGAATACGTTTTTGTTGCTATTTTACTGAAATTGCTTATAAAATTACTTCTTTCCGTTGCACTTCCTATATGAGGTAATTTCAAAAAGTTGAGCATTACAGAATGTTTCACAAGAAACTTCAATTACCGCAAAACCTGGAATAAAACATAAGTCTATGAGTAATATATACGGATGATTGAGACAATGTAACTAAATATCAATAGCTTAGGCGGCCGGTTCAATAACATTCTCGTTAATTTGGAATAATACGAATTTGTCGCGAGGTACGAATTATTGAATATGTATTCCGAAATAGTAAGGTCCGAATTGATGACATTTCTTGTTTGCTTGTATGTTTTCTGATTAACCAGCCTCTTGGACTATTATAGACAGAGCTGCAAACCGAACTGATCCGCAGTCATTTTGCTGAACCGCGAACCGAACCGAAACCACTGATTAATTTTTCAATGAACCGAAAACCGAACCGTAATTTTTTCCAAAAGTGGTTCGGTTTCGGTTCGATCTCAATCCACAAAGTACGGACCAAGGAAAAGACCAGGAATTTCCATTGGTAAAACCAGCGGGTTTGCTTCAAAGGAAAGAGTGCCTATCTCTTTCCTCTCTGCTACCATTGTTATCCACAGACGACATTTATGGTGAGGTTTATGGGGGGACCAACTGCCACAATATCCGGGTCAACCACGTAGGCAGAAACCGACCAACAGAATATAGAAAGATCCTTATCTGAACGCAGGTAAAATCGTCGTTTTACAATGACCTAGAAAGGAGCCGTAATCCGCTTTCCTCCCGAAAGAAAAATCCATGCCCTTACCATCACCATCATCCCCTTCAGCATTGTAATTAGCAGACCTGAGAAAATATGCCCCGCTGTGTCTTTCTTAGAACACCATTAACTCTCCTCCTATCTTTTTCTTCAGGAAAATTCAAATTGTTGCTCTCAACGGCTTGAGCTTTCAACGACATAATTCCTTTTCCAACTCTCTTGTGGTGTTCTTCTATGATCGGTATTTCCATTACTTGGTGGTTTATATTCCAGCAAAAACAGGCGAGGACTTCGGCGGATCCCTTGGATCGGAGGCTTTCATTTCCCGCAGAATTCCTTGAATTATCTAAAGTGTGTATTTTTAATAATATTTTAGTAAACTTTATTTGAGACAAATAAAATTAATTAACATGTTAGTGTTATTTAAAGAGGGTCACTCTACATTTTATAATCGTTTGTTTTGAAAACCATAACCCGAACTGTCGATTAATTTTAAATTATTCTTGTAATGTAATTTTACTATCATATTGATTTTTTGATTACTTTTATAAGGTGCCAAAAGAAAAAAATTAGCAATATGTAATATGTTTGGAATCGAGCTATAAGTGTCTTTTTGAATTTAATTTATAATAATAAGAATTAATAGTCGAATTTATTAGAGTTTTACATATCATAAATTCATTCGGAGTAATATTTTATTACATTTTATTTGACCAATTAACTAATTAATATATTTTATTTACATAAATTTATTACTGAAAGTTGGAAAAATTGAGACGCCGTGCATCATCGCCCTTGGAAATCAAGAAACTGTCTGCTTCAATATTTAAATCTGTCATTCAATCAAGGAAATCTTAATAACGGCTTACGGAAAAGAATTTTCCTAGACCCTTGATAAATATAGCGAACATTTTTTTATATTTGTTATAAATGAGCCAAAGGAATAACGCTTTGTAACTTCCATTGTTTTTATTTCTCTTACGACCCGGGTTTCGACGTTACAATGCTATCGTCAGCTGCAGATAAGTTGAGAATAGAAAGTATATACAGAGAAATGGGTATAGAGGGGGGGGAGAGTGTAGTTTGTAAGACGGAAAGGAATGGAGGGGAGGGAAAGGAGGAACATATCTCAGAGGGTTACTGCGGGGGGTAGGGTGTAAAGGGATGAACGGGGAGGGGAAAGGAAAGGCTAAAGGTGGGTGACCATCTCGGGAGGGTTTGGGGAAAGACGGGAAGGACTAAAAAGAAAGGTCTTGTGGAAGACGGAGGGAGGGTGAACCTCAGAGAGAGGAGGGAGGAAATTATCAATGCGGCAATGGGTGGGAATAAGAAAAATAAAGGCAAGTGCGGGTGGTAGAACTAAAAAGGTTAAATATTGGGAGACGGGCGGTAAGGCGTTTGTTATAACTCTTTTTTCTTCTAAATGATGTGTATTACAGGTAAGAAAAAGAAATAAAATGCCTGAGGAACTAATTTTCTTTGATTTTTAATGATTTCTTTAAAACACTTTCATGTTTTCGGTTTGTCCGTCCATCCAGGGATAATCTCAAAAGCGGTTTAAGCTAGAGGCGCATTTTCTTTCTGATTATGTATGTTGGTAAATGAATTTGAAGTGAATCCATTCAGAGAATGTTTAATTGATATGTAAACAACAATGAACATAAAAATCATGTTAGGATCAAAAATACCATTTTTTAAATATAAATAAATGAAGATGATGATGGGATTGCAATATATTTAAAATATATATTTTTCCTTTCTTTAAATAAATTCTTCTTTCATTTAAAATAATAATGACTGCTGATTGATTTACTTACAGATTGATACTGAATTTGTAATGTTTATATTGGATAAATTATTTCTGAATAGTATTTCAAATGATTAATTTAGTTGAACCGAACCACTTGTCAAAATTCTCGTCTGAACCGAACCACTTCCAAAAATTTAGAACAGAACCGCAAACCGAACCACTCCAAATTTTGAAGTGGTTTACAGCTCTGATTATAGACATAACTCCTTCCACACCAGACACAAAGGGAAACAGGAAACCCGGTGCCGGCATTGGCAAGGGGTTCAACTACCGTCAGTAATAATCGTGGTGAAGTTGAACCCCAATCTACATATCTTCTTTCATTTCGAAGTGCCTTTGCGACGGAATGAAGGTCGACTTAACTCTGATTTGCATTTTTGAAAGCCGACGATGCAAAATGAGGCTAAAAATGTGAAAACAGTATATTTTTTGCGGCACCCTTCAGAACACGTCACGGCACCCAGGTTGGGAAACACTGCTCTAGGGGTCCGAGGACCCCCATATGTGAAACGCTGATCTAATCGATTATCATACTGTCGCTCAAATACTTGTCCGTCAGAAATTATCTGCAACTTGATCCAATAATTTTCATATTATAAAATCCGGATTCACATATGTAAGTTAAAATAAAACATGGATTCAATCCAAGTGAGGCGTATTTTAGAAGCTGTATTTCTTAATATGAATTAAAGACCAAATTTTTAGCTGCTCCTGTCCCGATTTCAATGGAATTTTTGTTTTCAGCTCAATCATTCATATTTCTTAAAATTATCATTTTGCTTAAAAGTACTCGAAATTTGGCTGGCTGTATTATCTAGAAAAGGATTTGAAATGAATGTCACCGAACGTTTCATACGATTTTAAATCTCTTTTATTGCTTGGAACTTTCTACGCGTCGTGGGTTGCATTTCGTGGGCAATATGTTGCCGTCGAGCTATGGGTTGGAACCCTACCCGTATTGATGAGGTTTCATATTACCTTATTTTACTTGAACTTTTCTTGTAATGTCAACCAGGTGGTAGTCATAACGGTTCTTATTTTTTTCTTCTGTCATTGAAGTCCTATAAAAAACGCTAAGGTTGCATTAAACCATTCCTTATTTCTTTGTTAAATATTTTGGTTTACACTGTAGTGAATCTCTAAGTTATTCACAGAAACTTTCTAGTTGATAATGAACATTTTCCGTCCAACTTCAAACAATAGATAAGCAGGTAACCATACCACTGTAGAAAATCTCATAAATGTACCGCTGGTCCGAAGTCTCATGCCGTTCATGTCTTAATTCTTAATCGCCTTGAGGCTGTCTGTTCCATTGACTGCTGTCTGTAATGCTCCTCCTAGTAACTAAGAAAGAGCCAGTGCTGGACTCCATGAATAAAATCCGTTATAACGACTGTATTATAAAATCAGTCATAGGGAAATGTGAAAATGATCTAATGAGACGCCTAAAAGAACAACGATGTATTATAATATGGATATATTTTGCAAATGAATAAATATAACCTGGTAAGGGATTTTCCGTATTGGCTGCTTCATTTTTGTCAACTTAACACTTGACGTGGAGTTGGAATGAGTGCGCGATAATATAACGCATAGTTGCTATGGACAACAGCCATCAATGCCATATGAAATTAACCTTGTAATGCTGACTCACAATCAGTATGAAGTACGCTATGCAAGGGAATGTGCATAAATGATGCCAAAGAAGAAATAAAACACAGACAGCAAATATTTGCTCCGCTGCATTCACTCGCTTCTTCAATACGCTTGATTACACAAAAATTTTACACCAACAGCGGTCGCGAATGACAAAGAGTTTCGTCGATTATTACGAATTCCCTTAAAAATACAGTTATTTCTACTCAAGTTAAACTGATACAATGCCAGACATTGGCGGTGCATTAAAAACGTTAATTATGGAGAGTTAATCGTTATAGACCAGTGGTTCCCAAAAGGCGAGACACCCCAGCGTGTCGCAGTACCCCGCTTGGGAAATATTTATAGACAATATTCATTGTAGCCATAGGTGCTGACTTTTAACTTTTACCACGGGGGCAGAATAGTTATACTATCCGAATATTTATATGAGTAAATGCCCCCGTGCCTAAAAAAACCACGGGGGCAATTGCTCCCGTCGCCTCCGTGGAGTCGGCGCCTATGGTCGTAGCGAACAGTTGTCATATTTGTGTTGCGTTGGGCTTATAAATGTAAAATTACATGATTTTGCTAATAAAAATAAGGTCATTAACACACTAACAGAATAAAGAAAACGCGTGTCTGTTTGACTAGCAAACAGTTATTACAAGTAAACAATTTAATTTTAACGCACGCGTGAGCATTTTATGCGGCCAACTTGAGTATAAAGCCCTGGCAAGTAAGCCGCGTTACTGCGCGCGTTAGAACGCGACTGAATTGCGCTGAGAATCAGAAACCAAGTTATCTGGTTTATTTACATTGTGACGCAGTCTGTCTGGCAAGTAAGCGGCGTCAGCAGAATGACGCGACGGAACTGCGCAGCGGTAGCACGCGGTGATCTACCTTGTTCGGATTCCAGCGTAATAACGCCGCGGTAGTTTGCTCTTTTTGAGTTGTGGGGAGTAGATATACTAGCTATAATGAATTCATTTTTTACCACTGAAGAGGAGGATACCTTGATCGATCTGGTCAGTAGGTATCCTCCTATATACTGCCTAACAGACAAAGGTTTTAAAGATAATCAATTGAAATCCAACATTTGGAAAAATATTGCAGAAACGCTGAACAGAAATGGTAAGTTGATTTTTATATAATTTTAAAAATTTTTATATTTCTAAGTAAGCTATTTTTTGAGTTATAAAACTTTATTTAAGGCGTATAATTAAAACCTTGCACAAACATTATCGTAAACGGCGCACTTTACTCAGTTGCCATTGATTTCTTCCGTTTGTAACCATCAATTAATTTTTCATGAGTTTATTCAGCTTTTGTACGTTTTGTTTTTTTAGGACTGTCAGTAATGTAACATCTATCACAATGACTGACCGAAAGGAAAATAGCCTAGATCAGGAAGTATTTGAAGATCCACCTTAAAATGAAACTGATTGTGAGAATATGGGATCAGATGAACATGATGTTCCCAATTCAAAAGACGTTGCTGAGGACCCATTTAATTCGGAATTATCAAGACCAAATCCTCTCCCTTCGCATAAGAAAAGTTCTAACACGAAATCGACTCGGCAACGATTACTGATGGAATATCAGAAATCGTCGCGTGAGAGATTGGAAATGATTAGTGATATAGTAACCCAAAAGACAAAAAATAATCCAATGGAAGATTTTCTTCGGGGAATAATAAAGACAGTAAAGTCTTTTCCTCCGCATTTACAATTAGAGGCAAAGCGAACTATTAGCAACGTGGTTTTTGATTTAGAACAGCGGAACCTTTTGTTTCAAAGTAGTTCGCAAAATACAATAATACCGTCATTTCCTTCAAGCTCGCAGTCACAGGAATTGTCATCACCTGACGGCAATCCTGCCGTAGCTTCAGAGGAATTGAGTGACTACATACAACTGTGAAAGAATTGTCAATTTTTTAAGCAAAATAAATAACATTTATTTAAAAACTTACCTTAATGCTATGCATAGCTTCTCTTGGGCAGAAATCGGATTTCTGTATCTATTACAGAGTCTTGGTTTCAAATCTTCCTTAATATATCCAAGAACTTCCTCAAATTGTGATAGCGACAATCTAAAATATTCTTTGAATTTAGTTTCGTTGTCGATTAAATGCCGAAACACTAACACACTATAGGCTCCCTCCTGTGGCCTGTCTTGAAACATAGGTTGCATTCCTTCATTACAACTTAATTGTAACATAAAATAATCTTCGAAGGCCTGTTCCTCTTCTAACAAGAAAAGCTGAGCGATCTTATCCATTCTGGAAGACATCCGCGTTATAACTGTTCAACGCTGCCTTACTTGCCACCACCTCGCGTTATTACGCGACGCAATTCCGTTTCACCAAATCTGCTGCGTTCTAACGCGCGCAATAACGCGGCTTACTTGCCATAGCTTTATATACGGCCAGATAAAGCACTCTAATGCTTTTTACTTTCTCCATACATAGTAGAGGGAAATTGTTTTCATGAAAAAAATCGATTTCAACGGAAATACACGTTTTGACTATTTTCGCGATTATGTCTGTGTCAGTGTATGTGGTAAGAATTTTGTGGGCTCTCTAATTCGAAAAGTATTGCCATTTCAGTACCAAATTTCAAATATGTTTTCATCATAGGGACAAGGGCTGATTAGTTTTTTCCCAAATATCTCCTTTAAAACTCAATTTACGTAAATATTTGTTATTGTTAAACTTGTAGAAAATGTAAGTTTTGTTTGAAACATGCTTTCATAAAACCGATAGTTTAAGGGATATTGTGATTGTTCTTCTAAATTTGTTAAATACGTTGCCAAGTGATACCATTGTTGCAGCTGCTATTTTTAAATTTTCTAATTGTTGATAGCGTTGCTTACGCTACCAAGGGTAATTCATCGATATTTTGGTATCCATAGAAAGAGGTAACAATTTCTTTACTTATTGTTTTTTAGCGCGTTTCGCTTCCAGCGTGAGCACCTATTAGCGTCGGTCTGTCCGTCCGCATGTTCGTTCTCGGCTTCTACCTAACGTCGTACCTTGGAGCATTGAATTATGCGAATTTTAGATTTATTTAAAAAATACTATTTAGCACATCTAAAACGCGATTTCGTTAAAATACATTTACATACATTTCCTTTTTTAATTAGTCAAAGATTAAAAATATATGTACTGTGCTTTTGCAGAACTTTTCTTCAAAGATATTAAACAAGTTAGGAAAGTGTACAGTGTATTACAAATGAGCGCGTTTCGTGTAGTGGAGCATTCTATCAGTGTAGACTAGACAGTGTAGTGTGTAGAAAGAAATGATATACCTGTACGTAAGGGAGATAGCGTTTTAAAGTTCTTTACATCGTCATAAATAATCCATTTTCTTCCTATTTAAAAAGATTACATGGAAGTTAAACGTTTGTTTGTGAGATTGTTTATGTTAGCAACAATGAAGAAGTAACCATGCAAGAAATTTTCTAAGTTCAACTCAAATTAAGACATTCTTGTTTGATTTTCTCAATAATGGCTACTTCTACGATGAAAATGTTTAGGAAAATAAATACTCTAAATTTATCAGTTCTACAAGTTTTATTTGAAAAATATTTTGATATGACTAATACCGTAATTTTCCGATTATAATACGCACCCATGTTTTCACGAGTGAAATGTGAAAATTCTTTTATCACTATGAATAATATGCACCAATTCTTTTGTAAAAGATCAATGTAATTTTACTTGACTATGTGCAGTATCGGGACAGTTCTCGCCTTACCGCCAAATATGAGATACCTGTGAGAGAGTTTACAAGAATATCACGTTACGTTCTGACTCTCCCATTAAAGATCGCTACGCTGTGTAAAAACATGTTGTCTCAATGTTGCCTTCTGTATTAATCTGGTCGGTTGGAATAGGAGTTCATGCTTTGCTGCCAAACTAGATATTTGTGAGAAAGTTTACGAAAATATAACGTTACGTTCTGACTCCCATTAATGATCGATACAATGTATAAAAACCAGTCTCAATGTTGCCTTTTGTATTAATATGGTCGGCTGGAATAGGAGTTTGCACTTTTCTGCCAAACTAGATATGTGTGAGAGAGTTTACGAAAAGGTACTGTCCTGTTATACCCCCACAAATAAACTGTCCCATAACAACATAATCACGTTGCTAGGGTCACGATTAACAATTTAGGGAACTACGTTTTATTTGTAGATCGAGTTAATATCAGACCTGATTGGCCAGTCTCGACATTTACAAACCCAATCATCGGACAACGGGGAGGGATAAGGCAAAACCGGGTGACGCGCCGCACTTTTTGAAAATCCGTTATAAATCGATACAAATTTAAAGGCCTAAAAAACCTATATGTATATATAAAAGAGTGGTCCTTGAATTACACATTTCGACTAGAAAAATAATTTTTTAAAATTATTTAGATAGCATTTACTGTGAAAGAAAAGAAGTTAGCAGACAGGGTGAGTTGCCGCATTGCCGGGTGCTATGCCTAAAGTGACCAGATTTTCTAGATGTCAAATCAGTACATTTTTTATATTCATGAAAGAAAACTACCAGATTTTCTAGATGTAAAATCAGTACATTTTTTAATATTTCTTATATTCATGACAGAAAACTACATTTCAATATAATACTTCATATATATTGAAATTTTATACAGTATACATAGGTATATAACATTATTGTTATATATATTGGATACTCTTGTTGAAGTCGATCAGAAAATTTGTTTTTCTATTTATGGGTCTTTAAATATAATGAAATAATAATATTAATAATCTATTCTGAGAATAATGTTACTTTACTAAACAGCATTAAAATATTATACTACTCACATGACATAAACAACCATAACTATTATTGTCTCGACGACATTACTTTGGAATTGAGACTTATAGTTGTAGAGAAGGGGTGGGGGTTTGGAAGGAAAGACTGAAAAACTCCATAGGTGGAGGGGAGGTGTTGTTTGCTATACTGCATTTCCAGAGATCGTACGGGTGAGGCGTGGCTACGGTTAGACTTGTAGGGTGAGGGAGAGAAAGTGTCAGCCAATAACAGGTCTTAAATTTCCCACGCCTTTCAAAAATTCTTGACGAGCGCTGTTGACACGATTGCTCTCAGAACTTCACTCGTCCACAGCTGCTGTTGAAATGGGCGAAATTGGAAATGTGGCAACATTGGGTTGTAGCCTAAGTGAAATAACCCGAATGCGGACGGAATACTGCGAATCTGACCCGTACGACTTCGGGAAACGCACTATAGGGGGAACTACACAGCGTTGCCGCAAGTTCTCTTTACACATCCTGGCAACATCGCACCTGAGCCACCTCAACTGTCAATCCCACAGTAAATGAACTAAATAATTATAGATTTTTTCTTCTTTTACAATCAGTACAACTTTATAATTCAGTACATATTTGAAATCAGTACACAGTCTCTAAAATCAGTACTGTACTGATTAAATCAGTACGTCTGGTCACTTTAGCTATGCCGCACCCTTGAGAGAGTTGCCGCGCACGTAAAAAATCGAAATGCTTTTCATTTTTGTGATAATAAAATAAATTTTACAGTAGAATGTGAAAAAAAGAATAAAATGATTTGTGAGAGTAGTATTAACTGTTGAAAATTATTTATTGAACACATTTTCAAAGGGAAAATTCAAAAGCATACAAGACACTTAATCAATTTGAAAGTGTAATTACAGGACTATGTGATTGGCCTCAACAATAAAAAATAGGATTTAATATTATCCTAACGTTCAGTTTTCAAAATTAAGAAAATTTTCAGAAAACCTTTAGGTCTAAAAATTACAGCTTCAAAAATTTGGCAAAAGGTACAAAAAAGTTTCATTGTCCTCTTGATAATACAGAAATACAATTACCTAATGAGAAAACAAATGAAAATAGAAAATAACATAAATGAGAACAATAAATTAGCAGTTTTCTGATTTTCATGCCGTAGTTTGGTTCTCCCACAGTTGCCACACAATTCACCATAAATTGTGCAATTATCATGGAGCCAATATTTACAAACTTTACACCTAATGCAGTCTGCTTTGCTTTCTGTCACATAATA
The DNA here is from genome assembly GCA_036926305.1 of Uropetala carovei. Taxonomy (NCBI): domain Eukaryota; kingdom Metazoa; phylum Arthropoda; class Insecta; order Odonata; family Petaluridae; genus Uropetala; species Uropetala carovei. The sequence continues at coordinate 1,812,395 of JAXCHB010000105.1, read as the reverse complement.
ATTCTCCCAACATTCGAGACATTTGTTGCTATCAATACTATTGGGTGCGCCATTCGCCCTTAAAAAACCGCGGCAAATGTCCCGAACTCCTGGGATAGATGCCGTACCTAGCTGATAAGCTTTCACTTGTGTTGTAATGGCGAACTTTGAACGAAGAAGCACAGTACAGTGACTATTTTCGTTTAAAATAATTAGCTACAGTAAAACTTTGAAAGAAGTAGTTTAGAAAACGATAAAGCAACTATGAATAAAAAGTTTCATGATAAAATTTGTGCACGTACCTAACAAAAACAAGAGCCATGACTAAAAAACAGTACGGAGTTTGACCATGTGTCATCACAATACTGTTCTTCACTCAACGGAGCTGATGCCATGGTCATTGGAGCCATATAGCTTCATACTTAAAAACTACAGCTAGTGCGGCAACTGTCCCGGTGCGTCGCGTCACCCGGTTTTGCCTTACTTTGGTTCCGGGCGAGGCTAAGGGCACGGTAGCGCCCGGAGACGACTACCCATTAAAACAAAACGAGCTCGCTTTGTTTTAATGGGTAGTCGTCTCCAGGCGCTACCGCGCCCTTCGTCTCGCCCGGAACCAAAGTATCCCTACCCGTTGTCCAGTGACTGGGTTTGTAAATGTCGAGAACGACCAATCAGGTCTGATATTTAAGTTTCAACTAGTAGCCCGTTGCAGCTTCGCCAGCAATTTTATAAAAAAACACGGAATGTATAAAATATTATAACCATTTCTTTTTTAATATTCAAATTTTCCATATATAACAAAGACATTTATTTATTAGTATCATATATGGAATTATAAATATCAATGATATAAATTTAACTTTAAATAGAGTTACCTTTGCTCAAATTAAATATTTTCAAAGATGTAACATATAAGAACACCAATTTTGAGCCTGCGCAGGTTGATGCAAGGTTTCATAATCTCCAAGATTATTTCCGAGAAAATTTTTTTTATTTTGTGTTGGACCAAAATATTTCTTCAATAATGGAGAGGTTTCAGTTACTTAAAAACCACAGTGAATATTTTAGTTTCTTGTATAACTTGACTGAATGAACAAAAGAAATTAATTAATTTAACGAAAGACAAAAAGGTAAATACATAACCTTTAAGAAATATTTGGAATTAATGAAATGATTTATCCAGTCACAATTTGTGGACAATCTAAGTCTGAAGTTACTTACGTTTATACCCATATAGCGTAATTGCCCGTCAATATGACGGGATACCTTTAGTTAACCTTACCTCCCTCTCTCTCCCTCCGTTACAATCCCTCTTTCTCCCTCCCTATCTCGTATTAAAAGCATTCAGAGCATGCTTTCACCCATAAGGATTGATACAACAATCAGATTTTGAGGTTAAAACAATATAATGAGTCGCTATGGCAGCATTCCATTAAAATGGCAAGATTTGCATAAAATATGTAAATTAAATGTTTAACATGGAATACTTCGAACTGTGGGCAAAAAAAGATGAACAGAATAAGAAACTTTATAAATTTTTCTTCAAAATGGTTCAACTCCGAAGGTCGTAGATTAATTCCTTCTAATTTTAATTTCCAAATGAATACAAGCCTGCACGTCGAAAAATCGTGTTTTACATGTTAAGTAATGGGAAATGGAAATGCCTCCCTTGGAGTCGAACCAAGGAATTTTTTCGCGATTTAAATTCGTCATCACCTGAAAAAGTGTTAATCAAGCATCTCTGCCAAATTTCGAGATTCTATCTTCATTACTTCTCGAGTTATTAGCTTTATGAATCTTAGCGTGACGGACACTAAGTAATTTATTATATAGATGCTTGGAATTTCATCTCCACGTTACTATGTTTCTTATTTATTTAACGTTTCCTTAGCGATAATGTTTTTATGGGACAGTTTATTTGTGGGGGTATAACAGGACAGTACCTACGAAAATATCATGTTATGTTCTGACTCCCGTTAAAGATCGATACAATGTATAAAAACCTCAGTCTTAATGTTGCCTTTTGTATTAACCTGGTCAGTTAGAATAACAGTTCGTCCTTTGCTACACAGCAACATTGTTCATACAAGCCGATCAAGGTAAATGTTCTCGGTGACACAATTTATGTAGACAATGAGAGAGAACAACACATGATCACCGAGGAACTGTTTGAGGTCAGTGAGGGGAGTGGTAATGAATTCCTATGCTTTAGTAAGTCTGACAGCTAAAGTAAATAAATAAATATTCTTATTTTTATTTTGAAAAACAATATTTAAAGGAATGTTATCGAAATGCATTGAAATGTACGATTTATTGGTAAAAACATGTTCGAAAATATAAATTATTTCCGTACTGAAAAAAATTGTATGCATTTATAACCATATATAATACGCACCCTAACTTTTTGCCAACTATTTCGAGAAAAAAATGCATATTATAATCGGAAAATTACGGTACTTTACGAGATATGACGGAAAGTTCATTTTTTGTAACCAGTAAAGTGGTACCCCTGATTGGCTTACGTGATTCATTTTTGTGATTTTCTTAGTATCTTTGATTGTAAGTCCTTAATGTCAAATTTCATGAAAATCTGTTTGGTAGAAGTCAAGAACAAACATGCAGACAGATGGCCGGACCAACTGATGGACAGACCAACAATAATAGGTGCTCACGCTGGAAGCGAAACGCCTAAAAATGGAATTATGTGATTGACTAAGGATTTATGTTGAAACTTTTGTGATATGAAAAACTTATATAATTGTGACTTTGTATATAGATATGGTAGAGATAGGCTGGAAAGATGTGTTAAAAGCTTTTTAGATGATGTTCTTTCTTTGGTGATAGAGAATACGCTGAATTTTAAAGAACACAAACTATTAATCGAAGAAAATAATTAATATTACTTAAAACATCCATACATAATTTTATTATGGGTTATTCAAATGATTGTCAACAGTAATAATAATGTAGAGTCCAAAGTCTTGATTATCACTATCGCTACAGTACATATCACCTTTTATGCAATCATCGGAAATGGAAAGCAATAAATCCTCACCATGTTTTCTTTTGGTCGCCTTTGTTAAATATAAAAAAGGATAAAGTTCAAAAACATATAAAACAGAAACCGGTTATGAAAAAAATGTGATATTGAGCAGAAAATAAATTCAAAGTGCGTGTAAGCTGCTGAAAAAAAGATATAAGTAAATACCATGCTGCCCTGCTAAAGGGCAGAAGAGGATAATACTCTAGCACTGATATATCGGTGCTTCGTGCCTAATTGGTTAAACTCTTATTAAAAATTCTGAATGATTTAGAACTGTTTTTATTATACCATTAATACAATAAAATGACATTAAAAAATCCTAATGGTTGTCCATTTCACTTTAACAACATTTTTATTTTCAAGCATTGTTCTAAAATTTCCTTTTCAAATATTGAAAATGAAACTACTACACGATTAGAAATTAATATTACATATGGAACTATATTTAAGATGAATTTGTACATATCTTAAGTTTAATTTTGACAATCAGCATGTAAGTTATTACAATCCAGGCATTACATATGCAATGTTATCAAGAATCTTGGAAAGTACATGTTGAGGACAGGCACGGGCAGCCTCTGGTATCTGTTGGGTTAAACACAACAAAGGTCCTATTGCACATAGCAATGAGTCCAGCAAAACTGAGAGGCTGCCTGATACAGCAATTTGTCCCTGAAAAAATTAGTATAATCACAAAGATAAATTCAAATAATTCATTGAAGATAGAAAAAATGGACGAACAACTTAATCACCATGTCGAATGGCCATTAAATTTCTTTATGAGGCCCTGGAAAAATAGGCAGTTCAATGATCATAAAGAAACTATCAAACATTTGTCCGTCTAATGTGTATTTCACCTTCAACTGACTGTATCTAACAATGTAAAATTCCAAATATTTGAATCTAATGCCGTATTTACTCGAGTAACCCACACTCTTGTGAAGCACACACAGGGTCATCCCTAGGGCATGGTGAATCTGAGCGACAGCCCCGGGCCCTATGATTACAGAGGTCCCACGCATCTATATTCGCAAGGAAAGTCTAAATTTAATTCGGGAGAAAATGATAACAGGGCCCCACATAGATTGATTTGCCCTGGGCCTGCACATCTGTTGGGGCGGGCCTTACCATACAATCCCTATTTTTTGGTCAGTTTGGAAGGAAAAAAATAAATTCGTGGTGGAATATTGGCATATAGGATTAAAAATAAGGTCGGCCTCTTCACTGATTCATCCTTCCTGAAACAAGATCCACCCAAATTGAGCATCTTTTCCCTCTTACCTGCTAGACGCAATTTATTATATGATCTCCTTATGCCGATGCTAGCATAAATCTCCGTTTCGGTAGTAGCCACTCTTATGTTAACCTTTCAAAAGCAAAGGACATTTACTTAAATCCCGTGTCTGAGGTCAGAGGGGGTTGTTAAAAATTTGCGAAGATTTGCGATTTTGATTCCTGAAAATTGAAAAATTCGTAACTTTTTCATTTTTATTGGATTTGTATAAAATTTTCTGAGGATTTTAGTGGAATGTCTTTTACATTATCTTACATTAAGCACACTCTTTACAGGAGAGAAGAGAAATATGAAATACGTAAATCACCCCGCCAACCAGTTAGTGTGCATCCGTGCTTTCATATATCTTTCAGTATTGCGAAAACTATAAACGGCATTGATATGCAGTCTTTTTCAAAATATTATTTTGGCTTTTATTAACATTTCATTTTCTGGATGTATCTGCCTAAACCAAATAGGTAAAAAGTTTCTCGCAGGTCAACTTTTTCATGTCTTGACTAAAAATTTGAAATAAATTTTGTTTCATATATTTTTAAAAGACATTTCATGAAGATTATTAAGTTTGGAGTTATACAGTAGTCATTCATAGTCATTATAGAAGTTACATGGAGAAAATTCTCCAATTTTGTTAAGTAGAAATGGAGATATGATATTGTATGTATCAGAATGTACGCGTAATAAAAAAATTGGAAAAGTTAAGTTTTTTTAAAGACATTTGCTTTATCCAAATTACCATGAAATTTACAAGAAAATATAACTTCAATGAATCATCTATAAAGAATTGTTTTTACTGGCATTCACTTCAGACTACCTTCTTTATAGCGACACAAGAATATTTCTCCTGCAATGACACGAGCGTAAGTGTATTACGCAAGCGCCCGCTTTGTAACTCTCTCGCTTACTATGCATCACCAGTGACTTATATTTGTAAACAGATCTAGGACACAAGAACAGATATTTCTCCCTCTCTCTCATACTATACAGGTCTAAAGACATGCCGAAGGAAGCACATGGCCCAGCCGAGAGCAGAATAATGGTTTTTGTTGCTCAGCTCTCTTCGTCTTATATCTCTCAACCTCTCACTCGTAAGGAAAACCAAAGAGAAAGAGAAGTTTGTAGGCAGATAAGCAGTTTAGATCTTGTTTCACTTTGCAGTAGCATTTGTGTTGCGATACGGTTCCTCTCAGCATTGGATAGGGGATTTTTAGAAGATACAATTCCCCAATTTATGAAAAATCAATCACAAAATTTAATGCACATTAAGTGTAATAAAAAAGAAAAAAATATTGCAGAATGATGATAAATAGGTAGGCCAAAGGTTCCTCTTTTGTAATATATCAAGCTTTTTCAGAATTAAGAAAATTCATCGAGTCTAAAAAATATAAATAAATAGCGATCTCCCAGACATAATGACTATGTATGACGGTGCCATGTGGTGGATTCCAACGGACATAGCCTCTACGTATGACAGCATTGAGGGGTTAAAGGAGTGAGAACACATGAGTAAATACGGTATTTTATGAACATCACTATGACAGCATTCAATGCCGATTTTAAAAATTTGCAAATTCAAGACACATAAAACAAATGGGACAATAACTTTAAGTAAAACATAAGCAATAATTTATTAGACTTGAGTATAATTAATAATAGTTGGGTAGTACATCTACTATAATATATTTTGAAGCGTGTGTTTGTGTATTCGTTCATGGAACTCCTAAACGATAAAAGCTAGAATAACCAAATTTGGTAAGATTCTTCCTTACATCCTAACTTAGTTAATTGTCAAGGTTTGGTCAACCGGGATTAATCAGTGCTGCCAATATAGGGATTAACATTTTTCCATAAGATAACACGTATGAATCCATTTCTTGACTTGCAAGGTATCACTCCTTCAAGCATAAAAATATGTAAATATGGACCGATTTTTTCGTTTTTGCTATATTCGACGAATAAAACTTTATACTATCTTATTACTGCGAAGTTTACATGTTACACGGTTGAAGTTTTCAGAAATACAATATTTGTTTCGAAATTTTGTGGATTTTTTGTACTCTTTCCGGGCATTGCCAAGGCGGCCGTCATTGTTACCTCCGATTCAATTAGCTCACATATCTGGTGTACATTTATCAGTCAGTGTTCAGTCATGGACAACTGTATGTTGCTTTTTCAAGCCATAAAAGTAAATATTTCAGCGAGGCATAATTACACAACAAATGAAGCTGGATTTGGCAAAAGTAATATGATTGGAAATAAAATTATCGTTATATATGAATGCAATAGGCTCGAAAATGGACTGTTACAAGCAAATATGATTAATTGTTAAGAAAAGCTAATTGTAATTTTAAAAGTATCTACTGTATATTTTAAAGAGTTTTTATGTTGTGCTGTAGTAGCTTCACTAAATCCATTGAAATTCAACAGGAAATTCTGCTAGTAATTCATAAAATTCCCAAGCACTCTTAATTCCCTATATCAAATGTCTCAGGAATATTAAAAACCGATGATTGTAACATTACAGCATCAAACAAGCATGAAACTGTGTTCTATGAAGTTCTAGTGGAAGTGCTCGTTGAATTTCAATGGATTCAGTGTAACTATAACATAAAACTGGTTAATTTTATTTCGTACCATATCATTCATGTAAGCTTTGCCAACAATGCTTAGCCATAAATGAAAGGGAGTCATCAAAAAAAGGTATTGTTGAAAATATGAATGGCACATTGTCAACAATTAATAAAACTCACAAAAAATGCTAATTATAACATTATATTTGTATTATATTGAAAGTTGATTTGTCACATATCTTGTTTGCCAGAGGGTAAGTAGGCTTTAATATATGTTGCAATTGCTCTTTCATTTTACCAAAGAAAAATACATAAATTACTAAGTTAAACCCTGCTACATTGATTGAGGGAAAATTGGGTACAAGTAACTTAACGCGGCCACATTACATAGTTCTACGTTTCCCCGCTAGATGGCACTACTTATGTGAGCCGATCTGCATTCAGAGAACTTTGTATTTTGGCCATTATGTGGCACTGTGTGCATTACTGGAAATATCTGCGATGTTTCTAAGTTCTCATTCCAGGCAGATTGGGAGTTCCCAGAATCCAGAGTTTGCCATAACCCAACCATTACCTTGAAACCCTTACGTGCGACATTAGTGCCGTCACTATAATGCCAGGCATTAAAGTTATAATGGGTGTCTTTAATGGAACCTACCCCTCCGTCCTGATTTGCAAGCTAAATAGGCTTGCAAGCTTTTTTATAACAAATACATTCTGCAGAAATGTTATAATGGCTGACTAAAATGGAAGCTATCCCTCAGTCTGGGTTTGCAAGCTAAATCTGCTCCATTTGCAGCGCAACAGTCAGGCAAGATATTTTGCACCTTAGTAACCAATTCTACTTTGTAAATAACAAAAGAGTAGCAAAAAATGCAGTGTCGCATGCACTCGGGGAACTCCATATCTGCTGGGAATGAAAACGTAGAAACATCACAAATATTCCCGGTAATGCATACAGTGCCACATAATGGCCAAAATATGAAGTTCTTCGAAGGCAGATGGGCATGCATAAGTAGTGCCATCTAGCGGGGAAACGTAGGACTACATAGTGTGGCTGTGTAAAGTTACTAGTACTGAAAATTGTTTATATAAATAATACTTTGGAAACAATGAAGCAATTTATCCAATCACAATTTGTGAAAAATCTGTATAATTATTTTAGTTACTTATGTAGTTTTAAAAACAGCCACATGGAAATATTCTTAAAAACAGTTTATTAGTAATATTACAATAAAAATCAGCAAATATTTGGTTGCGGTGTAAAGAAAGCAAAATCACACACAAATTGAAAAACGATATTACTTTAAAATGTTTCCCATATAAATGCATTGGACTCTCAACTTCGGCAACAATGGGAGTTGCCATGGTAGTTTATAATTGGTATTGTCATAAAATCACGCATTTTTCTGATTCTAAACACTTTTTTATGTTAATTCAACTATGGCTCGGATTCTGCCCTCAATAAAAATAAACTTTGTCCTTTCCTGCATAGAACTATCCAAGTCTCAAGCCGTACCATGTTTCTAAGTAATTTTAAAGTGACAATTAAAAATAGTCTGCACTCATCCTTGTGTGTCAGTTGCAGGATTTTGAATCAATGCAATGGACAGAAACGAAATCTTGACCATTCACTCAGTTAGGATGTAAGGAAGAATTGTGTCAAATTTGGTTGTTCTAGCTTTTATTGTTCAGAAGTTCCATGAACACACAAACTCTTCAAAATATATAGTTGATATAATAAAGCTCTCAGCAAGCAAGCATTTTTGCTAGCTTTATGTACCCTTTCTATGATTTCTAATTACACTTTCTAAGGTTCACTATACTTAAGAACGAGTTAACAAATCATATTTGAGCATCTGAATCAAATTCTTCACTAAATTGAAACAGCTTGGTAGATTTACATTACATTAACATGGTTTCCCAAAATTCTATAATGAGCATTCATATATTTTATTCTAAAATTTTATTTTTTGTACCTTTCTGAAAGCAAAAGTTTGAAAATTTTAATTTGTCATTATACTGTTGTATCACTTGAGTTCTTACCTCATGTTCTGTTAACCTCTCCCCTATTATGGTTAGAGACTCTCCAAGTAACCCTAGATGAGCAGCAACGTCCACTGGTTGTGTACCTACTACTTTGTACAAGCCAGTGCCAACTGCAGGGTCTGCCACTCCAGAAACACCACCTCCAGTAACACTAGAGATAAATCAGAAAGTTATTCAACTATTAAAATTTTGGGTTTAATTTTCTGAAGTCTCCTGATTGTAGTTTTTGTGCTCTTCCTCCATAACACTGTTGAAAACAATGTTAGAAAAATGAAACAAAAAACCAGATTGTGTTAAATAATGCAAGATAAATTTCATTCTTTTATTACATTTTAAAAATAATTCAATGTAATGTCATTATTTGTAATGCTGCTTGGTCTCTAACTCCTCTGTTGGACTTGATTTCTTCATGAAGCATATTGATTTTAAAAAATCATTGTTGATAATAAAGGCGTTAAAAAAACGAGTAAAAACTATAACTCATTTTTGTTAACTTTCATATACAGGCACTCCCCGGGTTACGTAAGCCTCGACTTACATAAACCTGCACTTACGTAAGCAGCCCCATAAATTACATACGAAAAAAATTTCGTTATACTTACGTTAACGGTTTTCGTGAGCGCAAACTTAATGAATATGTATGTGTGTGGAGAAAGAATGCAAAGCGTGGGCTGTAATGGAAAATCCCCGCTATGCTACCCAGTCAATGTTGCCATTCTAGCAAATTTTTAGCTATATCTAGCAACTTTGGATTCGAATTGCACCTGAAAAAGACTACAGCGACTACCTACTAATCTAGCGAATCGATGTAACAATCTACCTAATTCTAGCGACTGGCTATAATTGCGGTGTATATCTTCACTCATATGAATACAATAATAGATTACATTGTTGTTACATGTCTGTGTGGTACTGTAGTTTCTCTCCCAATCCCTTCAGTCTTTTTCTGATACTTGACGTGGGTGCTTGATCTCTTAACGTGTGTTTCGCTTTTATGCAAATTAACCTAAGTGTTGCCACTGTGTTTACTGATTGCTTATATCGTACTGATGCAGTAAATTACATGTACTTTAATTTTCAGAGATTGCTTTTTCAAAATAGCTTTGTGGGCCAAATAAAATGCCCTAGGGGGCTGGATCCGGCCCGCGGGCCATTGTTTCCCCACCTCTGCTGTACTTTCCATAGTAATTTTCGACTTACGCAAATTTCGAGTTATGTAATGGGTGCCGGAATGCATTACTTATGTAACCCAGGGACTGCCTGTATAAGTAAAAATTAACTTACTTCCCCTTAAAAATAAATTCAAAAATATAATTCTACCAATTAAATTTTAAAATACAAAGTCAAAAATAAGTAGTACTTGATAAAGTTATGCTTATAGTTGTGTCAATAAACAGTGAATTATTAAAGAAATAAATACATACTAGTAGAAATGCCCGATGAAATTCAACGGGGAAAATACAGGAATATTTGTATATTAAAGTCTTTTATATTATCCCAAAATCTCTATGAAAAGATTTAATCTACTACAGGTATCCCTCGCCGTTCGCGGGGGTTACGTTCCCGAAGGCTCTGTGAACCGCAAAACCGCGAACGGCAAATTCATAAACTAATGGAAGAATGGGATTCCGTTCCTACATACACGAAAGTGATTATTTACTTTACCTTACTGACGACTGTAGGCCAGAGAAACAAATAGTAAGCTTAAAATATGAAAGGAAAACCAAACCGATGAACGTTTATATTTAGGAAAACTAAGAAAACAGAAGTTTATTAACTCACCATGAATTATGTAGAGTATACGTAGGATGTTGACAATGGAGGTGTTTCGGAAGAGCATTATTTGGTGATGGAAGAGGAAGATGAGGGACTTGGCTTCAGGAATTCTGTGATTTGGAGTTGTTTCCCTTTTGTTTTGATTTTTTTTATAAATTTCGTCATAGAGAGATATTGCAGAGTCAATTATTCTTTTAAAATTGATACTCCTTTCCATAGATGGATCAGCCTGCATTACTTTCTCTTTCAACTCGTTAGCCATATTTAAAATTTCTGCTAAGGTCTTCGCTGAAAACTTTTATCTTAGGCTCTACATCTTCTTCTTTGTTTTCGCTCTCACTTGATTGTGCAAATTCTTCAAGTTCCTCATTTGCTAATTCTTCTTGTTGAAAGTTGAGCAATTCCTCAACTTCTTCGTCTTTTAGATCTTCAAAGCCCTCTCCACCTACATTTCTAGCCATTTCGATGATCTCTTCAACTTCTCCGCTAATGCTGGGATAAACTTTGGAACGAACAGCTTCGGGTCAAAGTTTCTGCCAACATGCATTTATTGTTGATTGTTTTACTTCGTCCCATGATTCTTTTATCATATGAATGGCTGTTCGAATATTGAATGAACTCCAACATTTATGAACATAAATCAAAAAATTGATGTCTATTTGCTGTAAAATATGTTTGAAAGTTCGGCGAATATAATAAGATTTGAAGGTCGCAATGATTCCTTGGTCCATCGGCTGTAAGAGTTGTGTTGTGTTTGGTAGTAGGAATACAACTTCTACGTCAGAATAGCCTTCTGCAAGTGAAACTGAATGACCCGGAGCGTTATCCATTATGAGAAGCACTTTAAATGGCAAATTCGTCTGCCTCAGATAGATCTTCACCTGCTGGATGAAGCAGTTGGCAAACCAATCTTCGGACAGTTTACAATTAACCCGTGCCTTCTTATTAGACCTCCAAAAGACAGGTAGATCTGATTTAATCTTCCCTTTTAGAGCACGAGAATTTTCTGAACGGTAAATTACCATTGGTTCGCATTTAAAATCTCCCGAAGCGTTTCCACATAATATTAATGTGAATCGATCTTTTGCAGCCTTAAAACCTGGAGCAGTACGTTCCTCTTTGGAAATAAAGGTCCTATTTGGCATTCTCTTCCAATATAAACTGGTTTCATCGACATTGAAAATTTGTTCTGGCTTATAACCTTTCTCCTTGATAAGCTTCAAAAATTCACCGGGGAATTCCATCGCTGCCTCTTGATTAGCTTATCATGATCTTTTCCCTCAAAGTCATGACTTTACGCTGTCTCTTAGCTAATGCATCCCTTCCGCTTATATTAACACGTTTAGATGCCATAATAATGTAAAAGAATGGGTTAATTAAAAAAATTAAAAATGTTTATAAAAGCACTCTACTGTAATACAATGCCAACGTCACTAAGCGTAGTCCTGTCTAATTTAAAATGAGAGAATAAAATTAAACATTACATTAATACCACAAACACACAAAGGATATCAAGTCATGTTGCTTGCGGCACTATAGAACAGAAACTGATATAAATGTGGAAAACGGAAGCTTGCGAAAGTCCCCCTATATTCCCCTAAAAGTCCCTTTTTCGACAAGCCGCGTGTCTTTTAGTCCGATGGCCATATTTATTCCAGGACAAAATAAGCAGACAATACTGTTTACA